>LQNK01000387.1:226623-277337 GCA_001586405.1 Phoebis sennae | reverse complement strand
TTCAATTCCTGTCAATTGGTCCAGCGTGTCGTGGAAGTGACCATACAAGCGGCGACCTGCGCGGTGGAGTGGCATCAAAGCCTTCCGAAAGCTCATTGCGAACTGGACATAAAAGATATAAAATATTACCTATTGTAGACGGTAAAGTTTGTTAGGGCCAAGGGGTAACCTTCAGAAATGGTGATAATTTACATGAAGATAGGAATACCATGTAAAGAAATTCTGAGAAGTAATAGACTTGTCGACCCCATAAATTGGTTTTAAGATTTTACTACAAAACGGATAGATTTATGAGAGCGAAAAAATACGATTAGTAAAATTAATAGAAAAAATATTAAGTACTATAATTATTTGAAACAATTACTACTTACAACTTGTAGACAACCTAATAATCTTCAATGAAACTAATAAATAATATATTGCTGTATGTTATAAGATAATAATTAATAACGACAGGCAATATGACAAATTGACATAGATTTTTTTTGACGTATTTTTTTTTAATGTTTGATATTTAAATGAACATGTAAAAAGTATCGTATATTGTTTTTTCTTCTATAGGTGTAATACATATAAAATATACTTTTTTCTATTCTAAATATTGATCATTTGGACTAACTTTAACTTTTTTCTGTTATCCAAGGAACGTCATGGTAACAAATAAAAAACTTGTAATCCATATCTAAAAAAATAATTTATAAATAATATTCCCTAAATACTTTAATTAAAATAAATTATACTAATTAATGTTAAAGTTTCATGTACAAAGGGCTTACATACAAAATATATTACGAAGTCAAGGATGTCGCCTAAAGAAAGCTGGGCGCAAGTGATATTTTGAGGAGATCAATCATAGCATACTTGCTCTGGTTTTTAATGATACGAACAAATTAAAAAGACTCCTGCATTCATGCATTTACATAATAACATTACAACTCTTATAAATATCCGGTTACTATCGCGTATGTCTGTGTTGTGGTATAATGCAATGCCCGAGGCTCTCAACGATCATATAAAAACTCGATTCTGTCTGTATTACGGCACATTCAAATTGAGGTCTCCTCAGTGAAGTCACACCATCTATCCCTTACAAAAATGGCTTTCAAGGTGGGTTTCATAAAATATATTTTTATTTCGTAATTCGTTTTCATCCAATCTACCTTTATTATTTAAAATGAATAACACTTGATTACTAATAAATATTATTTTCTCTTCCAGTTCGTAGTCCTTGTTTGCGCTATCGCCGCCGCGCAAGCCGGTGTCATCTCTCCTGTAGCGTACTCCGCCCACCCAGCGCCTGTGGCATATGCCGCCGCTCCCGTCGTCCACGCGGCTCCGGTTGTGCACGCTGCACCCGTCGCTAAAGTAGCAGTCGAAGAATACGACCCCCATCCTCAATACAGCTTCGCCTACGATGTCCAAGACGGTCTGACCGGCGACTCCAAGAGCCAGCACGAAACCCGTGACGGCGATGTCGTTCAAGGATCTTACTCCGTCGTCGACCCCGATGGCACCAAGCGCACCGTGGAATACACCGCTGACCCCCACAATGGTTTCAACGCTGTTGTACACAAGGAAGCTCTTGCCGTCAAAGCTGTTGCCCCAGTCGCTAAGGTAGCTGCTCCGGTTGCTTATGCTGCCGCTCCAGTCGTCCACGCCGCCCCAGTCGTGCACTCCGCCCCCGTGTACCACTCCGCCCCCGTGTACCACGCCGCCCCTGTGGTTCACGCTGCCCCCGTTGTCCACGCCGCCCCAGTTGCCTACTCCGCTCCCCTCTACCACCACTAATCAAAGACCTAGTCATTATACGACCTTAAAGTATTAGATACTATATTTATTGCCATGAAATAAATGTATTAAGAATAAGTTTATTGTTTACATTATTATCTCCAAATTGATAGAGTATAAAGACCAACCAACCATCAATTGAAAGATTAAATCATACACTTGATTAGAATTTTATGAGTGCACTGGAATTCTCATAAATTCTAATTATTTTTGTGGTGTTCACGATATATAATAAATGTTAGCACACAGACCAGTGGGGCGCTAGTGTCACTTCTGACACTTCAAACCTGTCATCTGTGGCGTGCAGACGTATCCGTTGAGCTGTGTGCCTACTTACTGATATTTGAATCTTTTATTTAATGCTCACCTACAACTATAGGACATACCAATTTTGATTGAAAGTAGAACTTTTAGGTAACTTTATACTGACTATAGCCAGCTCGCCTATAAGTACAAGTAAAACCAAATTTTGCCTAATAGTATCTATTTAGCAAAATATACTCTAGCTGTTCCGCGCGGCTCCCGTAGCATAATGATATATAGCCTCCGTTCATCAGGGATAATGTAGTCCAGTTGTTTCGGAGCCTATTTAATTAAATCAAACAAACATACTAAAATTCTAATTCTTTCTCTTGTAATATTAGTGTCCATTATAATTTTGATTACTAACATATGTTCAACTTTTTTTACCTTAAAATATTGATTAAAATATTTAAGGATTAAGAAATAAAAATATAATGCGTCTCTGAAAATAAGGCAGAACTAACAAGACAGTTTCTTTTAAAATTCATTGATCGCTGGTACCTAATTCATCTCTCATTCATAAAATAAACAATCAAATACAAACGTATTAATAATACAAACGTATTAAAATAATAGACCATATATTAATAGCAAACTAGCATCACCGCCTGCGATTTTTCTGACCTATATACTACAAAATCGTAATTTTAATAAAATGTAATTATATAAATGAATTTTAATAAGTATGTACCGAAGTAAGGAAAGACCTTAGAATATAATAGGGTTTTAATTAAAAGGGTATTTCATATCCTTTGATATTTCTAAAACAATATAGAATAATACTTTTCTAACCCGTAAACATAAACTGGTCCCCCTTTATCCCACATTGTTCCGAATTGAGTGCCATTCTCAATCATAATCTTATTCAATATGTTACGTCTACTCGAATGTTAATATACCACCCTATTGTATTACCTTATCACGTAGTTTTTGCGTTATACGGGCAGAAATAGACAAACAAAAAGTAGCTTTTAGGGGCATTTTTTCGTAGTTGATAAGTTAATTAAGTGTACAGATTTGACCCATATATGATTACATTTTTAAACATAATTTACAAAACTGATAAGGTTTTTTAATTAGTTAGTTATTAATACACAAAATAAAATCTAGACAATTAGGAAGATAACCGATTTTGCATAAAATATTAAATGCTATGTTTTATATACCCCAAAATAGTTAATGAATTTTATTTTGGTTTGTTCCTTGGCCTAAACAAAAAATTATAAACCACCGCACGAATTTTGACGAAATTTCAAATGGTGTTAAAATATAATTTATTTATTTATTTAAATATTTAACACTTTTTTTATACAGACCACACTTTTTTTATACAATAAGAAACAGAATAGTAAAGTAAAATATGAATAATTTACACTTAATCCGCTTTTTCTTGAAAATTATTTTAAATAAACCTGAACAAAATTTGAAGTCGATGCGAGCAGGGCCGCTGGCAGATAACTAGTTCTCGAATATATATTTTTTTAAAAAATAAATTAAAATATTATTGTTACATGAAAAATATTTTTATAGATATTTGATTTTCATAAACTGGGAAAATTGTCATGGTGATCTTCATAGGTATGAGGTAAAAACTCATAAATGATTATGAGTTTGCAGATTTCTAAAGTTGTTCTAAAGATGCTCATGCTCATGCATGCTTGACAGGCGAAACGAACAATATTATTTACGGCGCTTGATTTCATTAACATATATATTTTTCTACAAAATGACCCCTAGGCACAATAAACATTCAAAACATTTTCTCTCAGATATAGAAGAGTACAATCAAAATAATAAGAATTATCTTGTTGAGTTTTTTTAATTCGTATTAATATCGTTGAATTTTCAGAGTAACGCGCTTTTAATTACCAGATTCGCGAACTTATAAATAAGGACACATGGCATTTACACCATGTAGTCCTTGTACCATATCAACTGAAACAACTGGATTATTGATCAGTATGTGTCATCAAGTTGTTTGAGTCTCAGTACTCTCGTATTTTATTATCAGCCCACGGCGATTTGGCACGCCGTATAAAACGGTAGGTAAGCTTTCTTCGACATCATAACACATTGACAACTACAACAACTACAATGGCTTTCAAGGTGGGTTTTAATAAAAATAACATGATATTACTATCCTATGAACCATCGATATCACATGATCAATTGATATGATCTTCCTAAGGAATAAAGCCGATTAACGGGGCACATTGGTAACGGATGATCGTATTGTTAACTTGATATTTGAATCATTTTTACAGTTCGTCGCCTTCGCTTGCCTGGTAGCGGCCGCCAGTGCTGGAGTTATTTCCCACGCTCCAGTCGCCTACCACGCTGCCCCCGTGTACGCCGCCGCTCCCGTCGCCAAGGTCGCTTACTCCTCACCCGTGGCCTATGCCGCACCAGTTGCAAAGGTAGAAGAGTACGACGCACACCCCCAATACAGCTACGCATATGATGTACATGACTCTCTCACTGGCGATTCAAAGAGCCAACACGAAAGCCGCGACGGAGATGTCGTCCAGGGTTCCTACTCTCTGGTCGAATCCGATGGCACAAAGCGCATCGTCGACTACACTGCTGACCCAGTAAATGGATTCAACGCGGTTGTCCGCAAAGAGGCTCTCGGTGCGCCAGTTGTTGCCAAGGCTGTTGCTCCTGTGGTACACGCTGCCCCGGTACTCCACGCTGCCCCAGTAGTCCACGCTGCCCCGGTAGTCCACGCTGCCCCGGTAGTCCACTCTGCCCCAGTAGTCCACGCATCCCCTGTGTACCACGCGCCGGTAGTGCACGCCGCTCCCATCGCTTACTCCGGTCACTTGTATCATCATTAAACGAATTTAGACGAATTGTACATAAATGTAAATAAATGTTGTAATTTATAGAAATAAAAGCTGTTCAAATTATTGAAATGATTTGATTTCATCACCCGTTATCAGCGATCTACTTTGATTATCGCATAATTTTAAGAATGTACTTACTTATGTTTTATCACTATTTTTATTTCTTTTATTTATTTTTATTTCAATCAGCAAATTTATTTTAAGACTATGCGACGTTATCTAAGACATTTTTAGAAACAAACTACATTTTTTATTTAATTTTTTAACTTGGACTATCTTTTCGGAATTCATTTACTTGTGAATGATGATTAGTTCTTAGAGACGTATTATAATGTTTTGCAAGTTTGTTTTTTTAATCATCATCATCATCATACATATAATAAAATCGTAGCAAGTCAAAATTTGTACATTGAATATATTGGGGAAATTTTAATACAGGGCGTTAATATACGGGATACAGAAGGCAAATCAATATTTTTTTTCTTTCATGTCTGTCTGTCTGTCTGTCTGTCTGTCTGTCTGTCTGTTTCTTTGAACATCTACTCCTCCAAAACTACTGCATGGATTGAGATGAAAATTTACACAACTGCTGATTATATTATAGGCTAACATAATATGTATGATTTATCCCGGAAAATCAAGTGGTTCCCGTGGGATAGAGGCTTACAAGTTTATATTGTTTTTGACTGTACTTAAGAGCAGCAGGACGATTTGTAAGAAAATATAATTGTATAGGTATTTAAGTTTTAAGATACCTACACAAATGTATAAAACATCAACATTAAATGTCGTTTTAACAAAAATTCGTTACTATTGTATAAAGAAATAATAAAACAAACCCACATAGTAAGTGATTCAAGTTTATTTATCTTTGTTTATTAAGATGTACATACTTTTATAAGAAAAACATATTTTAACATAAACAACTTGATCACTATATAATACTCGTATATCTGACAAAAGCAATAGGCGTTTGGCCATATCGTAGGTCGTACGTAGGTCTCCTTCTAATAGTTGCTATAGTTTTCCACAAACGTTTTCATCCTTGCTTCTATTTGATACATTTTCTGCAATTTCAAACTAAGAAATATTGTCAGAGTAGAGATATAAATCCTCCATCTACCACAAAATTGCCTTCTTCAGCGTCTAAATAATGCTTAAAATGCTTAATTATTGATAATATTTCTAACAATTTTGCTTAGAATAACGACAAATCGGTATTTTGACTTGTCAAAGTCTGAAAATGTCAGAGACTTCATAGTTTATTTTTTATTTAAAAAAAAAAGTATTTGATGTATTAGATGTTTTTTTTTCAAATAAATCGAGTTTAAAAATTATTTTTTGTGAATAAACGTCTCAATAATAACAATAATGTGTAACCGTGAACGAAATACATTCAAATAATGGTTTATCATTTTTTTTTAATATAATCGTAAATGATCATCTAAAACTGTAACCTAAAAAGGTCATCACTAATTTATGACGTAATGTCACTCGACATATCGAAACTCATTTCACTTCACTTGAGCGACATTGACGTTACAGAATACTAAAAATGTAAGAATCGAAGTGATTTTCGAAGTGAGGGTGAGAGTCGAGAAGAGATTCGAAATCGAAAATCGTATTTTACAGAATCGGCCAGCAGGTGATTGAAACAAGAAAATGTTTTATATGATTAGATAAAATGTCCGCAGATCTACATTTCCATTTTTATTTCATCAACATTAGTTCAGTAAAAGCGAAGATATGTTGGAAAAACATGAAACGTTAAACGCCGCCTTACCGATTGCTTTAGCAATTACTTCTCAATAAATTATAAAGATTAAGTATAAATTATTATTATTTTACATTTTCTTTGGTTCCATATAAGACTTAACGAGTAACCCCCCCCCCCCTGCGCCCATTTTAGGGTAAAAGAAGAATGCATAAAGATTTATTAAAGAGTGTTGTTTGTTCGCAGAGTATTTCAATTTTCATGCCAATTTTAAATTTCCATTGCTAATTGTAAGAAATGTCCATTAGTTTGGTTCAGTAATATTGTCAAGGTAACCATTACCGTTTATTCAAACCTAGGGGGCCCGAAGACCGGGGGCCGGGGTCCAGGGGCCGGGGGCCGGGGCCGTGGGCCGGAGGCCGGGGGCCGTGGGTCGGGGGTCGGGGGCCGGGGGCCTGTGGCTGGGGGCGTGCGCGAATATTTTTTTTTGTTTTGTCATAAGTCTCACTTTCGTTCTATTATTTCTTTAGGGAACATAGGGAGGATGGAATCGGCAGAGATTGCACCTACATACATATTTTGTTTAGGTAGATATATCTCAGATTTTTATTTTGTTTTTAGTTGATTTATTGTATGAGTATTTCTTATGTAATCTGAACATACTTTCCTAGATATTCTCTGACCTAGAGACTATTAAGTTACTGTTAAGTTTTTAGAAAACATTGATATAAAATATTGGTTCCGATTGAATTTTAAAATTATACAGACGAGCGTGTAATTAAAATACTTATAATTAAAGTCATAATATCATTTTTATAACAACTATGTTAATTTTGTAGACTACACGCGTGCGAAGCCGCGGGCAAAAGCTAGTGTATAATATAACAACACATTTTGCTCACACGGATTCACACGTCATTTCATAAAGTCATGAGAGTCCTAGACATAAAAAAATGTTACCCAAAAGCTTTTGTAATTGAAGGGATAGGGTTCAATTAAGAAACATAAATATTTGTTGTAGAAAAAAAATGTGAATATTATATAGCTAATGTGAATAATGTGTTGAAATATTATATAGCTGCGAAACCTATGCTAATATTATAAAAAGGAAATATTTTTGTTTTTGTGTGTTTGGTTGTTGTCGATGTTTTCACACGAATACTACTAGACCAAATGCATTTTTTTTCACAAATGTAATTTTTTTTAAGTTGCATTTTTACTTAGTGACATAAGCTAAATAAGATTTTGTCAAGAGGGCGAGGCGCGGAACAGCTTGTAAAAAATATTTGGTTCTTTTTGGTATTTTACCCTAATTAAGGTCATATCAAATTTAACAACGTAATTAAAAGGCAACAAAAAAACAAGGATTAAAAGAATTAAATGCACTGTGTTAACTATGATTGTGAATGTAACTTGCTTATTTATCTTTATCAAAAATGATTGGTATTGATAACAAAAATTTTATGAAGTTAGTTAACGTAATAATAATTTATTGTTCATAAAAAGGGGTTATCTTAACTCAAACTTACATTAAAATTCCTAACGGTTGTGGAGATCTGTGGCTTTCAACGTAAGGTCAGCAACAGAAAATTTAGATTTTTGGATGCAGATATATCCTTTAATTAAGAAAATTTTAGAGAAAGCTCTCGTAATATTTGAGGGATTCCTTCAATGTCTCTGATTTTCCATCATCAGATTTGTAAATGGTGGAAATGTGACCCTCTTGAAAGTATACGTTTTCAAACAATATAAAAAAATGCAGACTATAATGGGAAATTGGGAGAGGAGTAAAACAGGATGGCATCGGTATGTGATGGAAATACAGATTCTCTATTCAGGGCGTATTTTTTTCATGTAGATATGTACATAGATTATTCCGCAGTCATGATTCTTTCTGTGTTCGGTAATTTCGATAAGTTTGATAATTCTTGCAAGCAAGTCTCATTTTAGTTTCCTAAGTACTAGAGGGTGAATTTAGCGTACCTGCCATAACATTAAAATAGAGTTTAAAAAATTCTCGTTTGAGCCCCATTACATAGATGTGAGAATTTAGTATCACACGTCTTTCAAAAGGTCTTTCTTTATTTTATAAATTTCAATTGCTATTAAGTTTACTAAAAAACGGAAGTCATTTGGTGAATAAGGTAATGATCTTTAAAAATTCATTAAAAATAAACAATTCGTAATTAAACAATTTTAAATTGTATTATTGAAGTAAATATCCTCCTCTGTAAGAGTAAGTAATTAATTATTATATAATGTATGGAAATTCAATGTAATAAATCGGTTTGTTGACTATTTCAATTTCTGTATGACAAAGTCTCTTATAATCAAAAATATCTTCTGCTAAATGTACTTTTCATTTCTTGGGTTTGTCAATGATTTACGACAATTAAAATGCTTCCAAATATTTAAACTTTCGTTTACTTATCTTGGCCTATGTATTAAAGGATTAAAACTCTGTACTAAATGTTTAAACGACAATATTTCCTAATATTTAAGACATTCAAATGTGTGTAAGGTGTGTGGTATATTGTTATTTAGACCTTTTAAAAGCGCAGTTTTTGAGTCAAATAGCGTGCGGATTCGTTAAACGCTCTTAAGGGTCTCTCCATTATAACGGAAAATTATACAAAGCCAGAAAATAGATGTTTAATAAAACACTTTTTTCAAGATATCTTACGCGTAATAGCTTTAAATCTGCTTTCACTGAAACATTTCAATTTCATAACGTTGGCCGAAAGTCAAAAACGTTCGAATTTTGCCATTGACAAATTGCAGCTCATTTCCAATTGCGAGCACATCCTTAGTGATGTCTGTACAATACTAAACGCAGGCTTGGGCCAGTGTCACAACCATCTGCCCCTATATATACCTCGCTGCTCCTGACACCAGCATAGTCTCATTTGGCTTCATAACCAACTCATCCAAACAACAATGGCCTTTAAGGTAAACATTTTTCGATTTTTCATAAAATTGAAAAAAAGATAAAGAAATAATTTTATTTGTGTATAAAATACATCTTGTTTTGTTTATTTGCAATAATGCATAAATAATAAATTCATATTAACCTCACAAATATTGTTTAACTTTAAATCAAACAAATCAATATCAAACATTAATTATTACTTATACTTGTAAAACGCTCAAACAATACAACTGCATGAGTACTTCATTATAAGCAATGCTAAAAAAAACTATTTTTAAAACGCCTAATTAGAATTCTGAGGAGGACGTAAACGCGTCCTTGACTAACGGTGCTCTAAGCTAGTTAGTAATTTCTCTGCGCAAACATTGCGCAATCGCACTAGTCTCGCCCTCACAAATCCGTGTCACTATTTCAAGTACGACAGTGACGAATATAAATATAACATATACAAGGTGAAACATGGTATAATTGCTCTATTTGTTTAAAATTGATATCCATAAGGAGAGCTAATGAGCCTGAGAATAATTTTAACAATTGCTAAAAATCGTACACCGACCTAAGTTATTTTCAATTGTGTTAAAGTTTAAGTATTTTTTACAGTTCGTTGTCTTCTCCTGCATCGTGGCTCTTGCCCGTGCCAGCGTACCAGTAGCGGCTCCATTAGTTGCAGCTCCAGCAGTAGCAGCGAGACTTGAAGAATTCGACGCTCTACCTCAATACAGATTCGGATACAACGTAGCTGACTCCCTTACAGGGGATTATAAGAGCCAGCAAGAACAACGCGATGGCGACCTCGTACAAGGATCTTACTCGCTCGTTGATCCCGATGGCACACGCCGCATTGTTGATTATTCCGCTGACTCTGTCAACGGATTCAACGCGGTTGTGCGCAAAGAACCATTAGTCGCTGCCGCGCCCGCTGTCGTCGCTGAACCAGCTGTGGTACCTGCTCGCATCGCCGCGGCCCCAGTTGCTGCCGCCCCCGTAGCTGCTGCTCCCCTGGTAGCCGCCCCTGTCGCAAGATACTCAGCTGCGTATTCTGCCCCAGTGGCATATGCTGCCTACTCAGCACCAATCGCTAAGGTGGCCGCGTACAACGCACCCCTTGCATACGCAGCTCCCTTCGCCAGATTAGCAGCGTACCCAGCCCCATTAGCTCCGGTCGCCAGGCTGGCAGCTGCTCCTGTCGTCGCTGCTTAAATAACATCACGATTTCGACTGATCTTGACCATGGCCATTAAATTTTTTTATTTCTGATAATGATATCTTTAAATTTTACCCCACTTAAAAATATTTATTTATCGAGGCGATGAAATAAAAAACATTTTTTAAAGAAGCTGAAAAACTTAACCTAAGTAGCATATAAAGTAGCATTTGAATAATGTTACTGTTTGAAATTTTACTTGATTGATAAACATACACAGAGCATAGTACACATCATAATGAAGTGGTTTAATACCTACGCAAATGCGTATAAACAATAATGGGAACTGTGCCCCATTCTCTTATTAATCTTTCAGTTTTTATTCTTGTGTTAAATTATTTTAACAAATAATAATAATAAATATATACATTCACGTTTAAACAACTATTTAAAAAAAATACATTAAAAATATACATATTGAATAAATCACACCTTCATTCTACTTCTTCAATAAATAAAAGTGCTGATTAATTTTCTAAAAATAAAAAATAATTATGACAAATTCTATATGTCACAATATTTTCTAAATATTATTTACATATACCGATAATTGCAACAGGATTTCGGTAATTGTTACAGGTAGAAAACAATATATTTTTAAAATTATTTTTTAATATAGACGAATTTTGTTAATAAAGTGAAATGGAGGAGAAACAATTATATGGCGCACTAACGGTGTATCGTGAAAGAGGTGCATATTTACGTCGCCTTGAACAATTTGAAAAAGCCAAAGCATCATATGATGAGGCATATAAGAATGCTCCCGATGACGTTCGAATGCTTACCGGTAGGAGTCAGGTATGTGCGGACGCCGTACAACCGGTCCAGGCTTACGCAGACGCAGAGCTTGCCTTAAAATTAGAGCCACACAATATGATTGCCCGAAATATGCAGGCTCGTGCTATGTATACTATGTCAGACTTCGAAAGATCAGTAGTTATGAATTACCGAGGTGCACGAGTAAGACGCCAACCACCTTATTTTATGGAAGGCATCAATCAAGGAGTTGAAACTATACAAGACTGTATTGGTGTAAATGCCGGAAATGTTATGGTGGAGTTTCTACCGCTGATAAAACAACAGGAAGCAGCTCATCCTGCTGGTGAAGAGGCCCAAAAGCCATTACATATTTCTCGTATCCCAAAACCTGAGCGCAAAAAGAAGCTAACGCAAATGCAAGCAAGAAAACATTTGACGCTGGCTCGTGTACTCGCTATGAAATATCTTGGTCCAATGGCGTATGATAAATTCTTTCTACAACATTTAACAGAAGATCCTAGACTTCAGTCTGCTAATGCTGGTGGAAGTAAAGAATTAAAAGGAATAGTTAAAGAAGCACTTCGTTCACTAACTGAGAGGCAGGAAATGCTACGCGCACAACGACCATATTATACTATAAAGTTAGCGGAGAAGGCGGAATCTAAACATCAAAATAAATATAAAGATGCTGTTTTAATAAAGGAGCGTGAGATAGGAGCTCGTACATCAGAACGGCTTCTTAAACAGATTGAAAAGAGCTTACGTGAAAACCGCATTATGGATCTTATAGCGCAAGCTGAACGAATGCAATTATTCCTTGACAATAAAACACCTCGTACATTACCAGATAAGGATATTTACACAGATCGTTTATATAGAGCAGTTGGCGAAGGATATTTAGCTCAACATCGTCTCTCCTATACGTTAAGTGAACGTGGTAATAGACGTCGTATAGCTTTCCTAATGGGTCTACCGGTGGGGCGACCAAAATCATTTGACTCTGTAATGGCAAATTATCCTTACAAATTTATTGATATTAAACAAGCTACTGAGAAAGTTGTTGCCACTCTCGAAATGTGTGAAAATTCAACAATGAAATGTTGGTTAATGTATGAATTAGCTCGTCTTCTTTGTACACAAAAAAATTATGCTCTAGCAAAATTTTATGCCAAGCGCTGTCAGCGCGAAGCTCAAGAAATCGGAAATGTCACTTGGTGGCTCAATGGGCTCTTTGTTTTAATGAGTGGAGATATGCAACAAGGAAATGCCAACGAAGTTCGAATACAAGTGGAAGAAGCATATGAATATTCTAAAAAGTTAAATGACCCGGAGAGGGTACAGGCCTTTTTGAGTAAATGTGCAGAAATGGCAGCCGAAACGGTTTCAGCTGATGAAAGGAAAGCCATAATCCAACGAGAAAAGCAAATTTTAGGCGTTATGGATGAAGTACAAAGGGTTGATACTTCTGTTCTATTCAAAAGAATGTCTACTGTACCAGCTGGCCGGCGATTTTCTGTGTTACCAAGAAAGCCAGAAGCTGGAGAATCACGCGCTGAGCGTCGACGTCGTCGACAAAGAGGGCTATCTGTTATTCCTGGTCCTGAGCGTGCCTTACCAGCGCCACCCAAGTCTGGCACTCTTGGGTTCCAAGTTTTTGATATATGAATATTTACTTTGTTTAATTAGAACAAATAAAATGTTTGTTTATGAAATAAATTATTTTATTTTTACTTATTTACATTATGGCAAGAGATGAAGGTCTATTTAAATAATTTAATGGTGGTAAATAGGGGCAGAATACGCCACAGGTGCGGCGTGGACAATGGGAGCGGAGTGAACAACTGGAGCGGCGTGGACGACGGGGGCTGAAGCATATGCAACAGGGGCAGCGTATGACACTGGGGCTGCTACTTTAGCGACGACTGGAGCGACGGCTTTCACGGCGAGGGGTTCTCTGTGCACGACAGCGTTGAATCCGTTGTGGGGGTCAGCGGTGTACTCTACGGTGCGCTTGACGCCATCGGGGTCGACCACAGAGTATGAGCCTTGGACAACATCTCCGTCGCGGCTTTCATGCTGGGATTTGGAGTCACCAGTGTGTCCATCTTGGACGTCGTATGCGAAGCTGTATTGGGGATGAGCATCGTACTCTTCTACGGCAACCTTGGCAATAGGAGCCACTACTTTGGCGAGGGGCGCGGCATAAGCGACTGGAGCATGGACGGCGTGGGCTGAGTAGGCCAGGGGAGATGAGTAGGCCAATGGAGCAGCTGGCAAAAGACCAGCGCTGGCGGCAGCTACCAAACAGCTGAGTACTACGAACTGAAACAGAAATTGTTTTTTACAGCGACAAAAAACACAATCACAGTGGATTTGCTTTATTTTTTTAATTTGTATAAAACTCAATTATATTATTCGTAATTTATTGAGATAAGATTGTATGCAAATTAGTTAAAACCTAGTTTTAAATTAAATATTATTATTATTTATAATTATATTTAATTTATAAAAATATTTAATTGCACTTCAAATATACCTTGAATGCCATTTTAGTTTTGATTTGATTGGATACAAAACTGTACTGATATGTGGAGCCCACGCACGCTTTTTATATTCGCTCTACCGCAAACTTATCTGACGTCATAATCGGCTCGCTGTCATTGATCCCGCGCCTACCGAGCTTTATACTTTCGCTTTCAACAATTTATTCGTTAAAGACAAGGTCGCGGTCTTAGCCGGAATGTGGCCATCGGACGCGTGGTTATCATAAAGATCGCTGTACCTCCTACTTCAGTTATCTCTATGTATTTTTAATGATAGAAAAACTTATATTAATTTTCCCCCGAATCAAAATTAAAATGTTGTTTGACCAAACATGTTACATAAGATACAACTTTGCGATATCCATAAATTGCTGATAAAATGATAAACATGCATGTAATGCCTATGATGCCCATGAACTTCCGCAAACTTCTCCTGTCAGGCCTGTGGTAAGGTATGCTGTTCACGCATCGGATTGTTAAGGCACAAAAACACTGTTTTTTTCAGTCATAACGCAAATAATCGTCTGCAATAGACGTATAGGCTCATCATAATCATCACTGGATGATGATGATTGTGCCTATGATGATTGATGACAATTACTCAGAATAAAAGTAAAGATCCAACATTAATTTATCATAAACAAGACAACAGTGTGTGTAATATGTTAGTCAAAGGTTCTATATCCTTCCTTTTGTGGACCTCGTTATTAAAAAGTATGTTGCATTTCAATGTGGTCTTATGAATCTGAAACAATTAATTAAGGAAACAAAAAAGTAATATTTCAATTCATTTAATAACATAAATAACAGTTTAGTAGAAAATTCTTAATCATAATAGGTATATACAAGCAGTCAACAAAAAAATTGTAATAATTCATCTACCAGTAAGGACTGGCTATTCTGGGGGCGTATAAATGAGCGTGAGCGGGCGCGAAGAGGGGTGCTCTTACAACTGGGGCTGGGGCGTAATGTGCAGGAGCGACGATTGGTGCTCTAGCTAATAGAGGAGCTGGGGCAGGAGCGAACAAGGGAGCTGGTGCCACGGGGGCTGGGGCGATCACAGGTGCAGGCGCAACCACAGGCGCTGGCGCTACAACTTTAGCAGCAACGGCAGCAACCAAAGGTTCGCGGCGGACGACAGCGTTAAATCCATTCAAAGGATCAGCAGCGTAGTCCACAATCCTTCTGGTGCCATCAGGATCGACGACGGAGTAAGATCCAGTTACGAGATCTCCATTCCTGTGCTCCTGGTGTCCCTTGTAATCTCCAGTGAGTGCGTCTTGAACATCGTAACCAAAGGAGTATTGAGGTAGGGGGTCAACGCGCGCTACAGGAACTGGTGCTACAATGCTGGCGGTGGCAACGCCGACCAGGCAGATGAATACTACAATCTGTAACAAGAGATGTTTTTATGGTCAGTGCTTTCTTTTTCCAATTGTTTAGGCGACAGTAATACTAAGCTATAAGAATATTTGTACAACATGAAAAGAATATATATTTTATATCAATACATAATTACGACATGAGACGTAATGGATAACATAGATCAATTACACAACACACAACAACGATTGAATCGAATTGGTCACTCCATTGATATGCGCTGAACGTGCGCGAACTGAATTCACGCGCTACTTGCGCCATGTTCCTGCTTAAAAAGAAAGGATCACTTTTCGTAATACCGTCGTGAATATTAAAATAAAACAATATATAAAGGCACTGCCTGACAAATTATTGATTAATGTTATTGTTATATGTACCTATAGCTTTTCTTTCCTTTAAGAGAAACAAGCAGTTAGAGTATCAAAAGCATTCCAAAATCCCGACAAAATATGTAATTCAATAAAGCGCAGTACAATATTGAAAGTTTAAAACCTATCCTTACCAAAAATACTTTCGTATGACATCGAAATTATTACTTTGAAAGTGCGTTTTATGAAGTTTTCAAGGCGGCATATTAATTTAATGATAACACATTTTAATAAATTGTTCACAATAATTATGACGATTGCCGTGATTTTATGTTGTTCAATACCATTCTGACAAACAATATAATTATATTCAATATACTAAATTGGAAATAATTTTCTCCTAGAGCTAAAAAGAAGAAAGAAGATTTGGTCACAATTCAGATCGCTTTAACTATTCACAACAATAGCAAGGAAAACGAAAGTGGTCAGAAAGAATGGGGTGTCGCAAATGAAGCCGATATGGAGTATTGGTCAACCGGGCGTGTCACGACGACGACGATGCTATCACCGCGACCTCCACCGTGATACCGCGATACCAGAACTGATTGCATGATAATATATTGCTGCCTCTAATCTACCATAACAATACTACCTTAAAACGTTTGTATTAAGATAATGAAACAGTTATAAAAAGCTCGTAGTTTGAACTTACTCGCGGTTTAAGTTCACTGATGAACAACGCTCGATTTTTAGCTATGAAAAGTTATCTTTAAGAATTGAAATTATTTTTAATTAAAAGTTGATTTCAATTTTGAGAAGTTTAATTTTGATGCAATTTTAAAACGTAAAAGTTCTGTAAGTTGTTATGCTTTAGATAAATATTGGCATTTATTTATTACTTTTTATTAAATTCAAACACTTTTTGAAAAAACTGGTCAAAGGTCAAGAAAATTTAATTATTTAAAATAAATAATATTTTACCTTGGTGTTCATGGCTGTTTGCTTAGGGTTGGATGTGCAGTCCGAGGATGTACTGTGAATACCCTGGGGCGAACCCGCGTTATATATCTGACGATACGTAACTCGGGACGTGAGTACAATACTTGTGGCCCATTGAAGAAAGCGTGTTACGCGATCATTGTAGCTGTTACGATTTTTTTATTGTTTGAATTAGAGCAGTGAGGATTCTCCAAGTCTAATTGTATGCTTCTCATTGGTTGTGTACATATTCTATGCATTCAAATTTAAATACCGAGAGCGACCATTAATTCCTATGTTTGACTATAATTGAAATGAAGACAAACTTCAATTTACTTCATTTAAAACATTTCTGCTAGAATGGTAATATTTTATTGCTTATCATATATCCTTCGTAAAACAATATAAACATACCTAAAAAAACTAACTCGGTTTTTTACAATAAAGCATACAATAAAAAAATGTTACGGCAATATAATTTTAAGCTTCTTTATCACATATCAATATTGTTTTAATAGATACTTTTCCAATCATAATTAATCGATTTAAGAAAGGAACTGAAATAAATAACTGTGTAAGCTACTACAGGAATTGCTGCAGTCCTTAAAGATATTATCTTAGCATTCTGTTTTAAATGAATTTGTCTGTATTATCTCTTTTTAACCGAGGAAGTTCGAGTTAAGGGATTATTTTTTTTCTTATAGTATTCTCGGTGTCTATTAAAAGCTTTTCGTGGGAACATGAATAATTACGAAATGAAGAAAGTACTTTAGGTTTGTTAGGTCGTTACGTTGCAAAAATTTCACCTACAATATTCATAAGAACGTCGGCTGAGTCACTAGTTCGTAATGAATAACGTGCCACACTTAACAAAATATTTTGTAAACTATTATAATTTATAATCTATGCAATGATAGACAACAGACGACGTCTAGATTTATTTTTCTGTAATTTGAATTCTGAGAAAATGGTGCACTAAAGCTTTGTGTTTTTACTCTTTTCTATGGAGTTCATAGTAATACTAATTGCACATTTGAAGTGTTTTATTATTTATTCTATAAATATATTTATATTTACAAAAAAATGTGTTACAGAATTCTTTAAACTATTTAATATAATTTATAATATTATCGATGAAAAAATAAAACACATATTCAAAGTATAACGACCTATGTAGTAATATGAATTTAAGTGCTAATGGATCAAATAATTATTGAAAGACTTATACGTTGGGGTTTCCCATGCATTTGTTTATGTTTCGGGCCAATCGGATGGCTAAGGCTGAAGTCTAAGCTACCGTGTTACCAGGTAGTATGACAGAAGTCATCGTCTGACATAGTTACCACAATATAAAAAAAAAATATTAATTGTTTATATCAGTTTCCAACATAACTCTTGTTATTATATATTATGAAAATGTAATTATTATTAGTAAATAACCGAAGTCTCGTATACTTCTTAATTCTTATTAATATACAAAAAATTATAGCAAATTGAATCTTATGGAAACTACTGGTTGTGATTTTGCACTATTGTCAATTTTTACAAACCCACCACAATTTCACAAAATTTAACTCGCTGATGAAAATAATAGCATATACAAAAAATCAAACGAACGGAGTTGGTCCATTGGTCGTTCGTCAGTTGTGAAATCGGTGGAAGGACTATCCTATGGGGGGCTATCCTATCTTAATTACATTTTGTTCATAAATAGTAAATAGAAAAATCATGAACGAAGATAAGGGTAAAAAGAGATCTTTCACTTTATACCACAATATATACAACTTTTGTTTAATCATGCTTTTTATATGTATGTATATTAAACAATTTTGAAGATAAAATACAGGGTTGAGGCGTACGAAATTTTTATGACTCTAATTTTATTAACAAGTACATATAGCTTAAGACTTATCATCAAATAATTAAAATAGTTACGTATACATAACTTTAATAAAATTGTAGACAAGCCGTGTCCGAAGTTTAAAACATATTATAAAGAATAATAATAAAATAGAGTGTTTCGCGTTTTATTTATGCTTTTGAAATCAAATAATTATTTTTAGAATTTTTGTCTCTTTGTTTGTATATCTGTTGGTCACTATGTCTGTTTGTTGAGGCGTTCGCGCTAAACTCCGAAACGGCTTAACTGATTTAAATGCGGTTTTCGATTAGTTCGTCCATAAGCAATTATGCGTTTAATACAAACAGAGTATAAGACAAATTTACAAAATTACAATATTTTGCAAACAAAAAATAAAATAGAATTATATAAACATAAACACAAATATATTTAATTAAAATAATTACTCCACATTTGGATAAGTATATATACTTCGGATATAAAAAAAAACAGTTATAAAATCGTAATCATTGGATAATTCTTTTAAAATAAAATAGAGGTTTGTTAATGGGATTTTGTTAAAATAAATATTTGATTTTGATTGTAAAAATTGTCATATCACCTTTCTTTGAAAATCAAGGCCCAAAATTTTGTAGTCAAAGCGGGTGGAGCCGCGGGCTAAAGCTAGTAATATAATATTATTATCATTTCTCACACATTCTGTTCAAATAATAGAGTAACTAACGAGATACTTTCTATGTAGAACGTTAGAAATGGGTATATCTATAATAGTAGGTTATTATATTTCATTTCAATTGAAGAATAACTTCATTTTTAATTAAAATTCATAGGTATTAAGGCAATCTTAGTTACTGAATGTATTATATTATAAAGGAAATAAAAATACAAAAGAACCGTATAAAAATATTTATTTAACTATATACAAAGCAAGTCTTTGATATTGAGCCGTCTAGTGAGTATAATTGTTTAAGGGTATCGGTAGCCGGCGACGGTGGCTTCGACAATTTTCGCGGGAGCGGCAGCTACTGCCGGCGCTGGGGCGACAGCGAGGCGAGCTGGGGCGGCAACTGATGAGTAAGCTGGTACGGCGTATTGGGCGGGAGCGGCGTACGCAGCGTATTGGGCAGGAGCGGCATACGCGGCATATGCAGAGGGATAGCTGTATGCAGCAGCGACTGGCGCGGCGTAGCGGGCAGAAAATACTGGAGCGGCAGCAGCTACAGGGGCGGCGGCAACGGGGGCAGCGTATGCAGCATAAGGAGCGCTGTATCTTGCTACTACGGGGGCAGGAGCTACTGGGGCGGCAGCGTATCTAGCCACTACTGGAGCTGCTACAGGGGCTGCAGAGTATCTGGCAGCGGCGACAGCAGCATTACTGTAGAGTGTAGCTGGGGCGACCGCTGGGGCTACAGCGTAGCGAGCTACTACAGGTTGAGCGACAGGGGCAACAACGGGAGCGGCAACTTTAGCGGCTACCACAGGCTCTGCTACGGCTACAGCGGGAGCAGCAGATATGCGAGCTGGAACTATTGCAGGCTCGGCAACAACAGCGGGCGCTGCAGCTACCAGAGGTTCCTTGCGGACCACAGCGTTGAATCCATTGACTGAATCTGCAGCGTAGTCGACGATGCGGCGGGTACCATCGGGTTCCACGACGGAGTATGAGCCCTGTACTAAGTCTCCATCACGCTGTTCCTGTTGGCTCTTGTAGTCTCCGGTAAGAGAGTCAGCTACATTGTATCCGAACCGGTATTGCGGGAAGGAATCCAACTCTTCAAGTTTTGCCGCCACTTGCACTGGGGCTACAACTGGGGCGCTGTATGCGATAGGGGCCACGCTACCGTAGGCTAGAGCCAAAAGGCTTGAGAAAATGACGACCTGAAAAAAGAAATAATTTTTTATTGATTGTCAAAGACTGTAAAGGTGATTTTTTTAAGGGACGATAAACGTAAGGGTATTTAATTTGGATAAAAAATTAGAAAGATGTTTCATCTGATGCTGTTGGGTATCATCATGGATATTGTCAACACATTGAATTCTGCACAGTTATGAAATTTTCACGTATTTTTCACTTTCACCATCACTTTAAAGCACTACACAAAATCCAAAGAGGCTGTATACCTTGAAGACCATTTTGTTGGTTGTAATGTGCACAGGGATGCTAGAAGCTGTGAACTGTACCCCTTAGTGGCCACTAACGGTATTTATAGTGGCTCGTTGCCTCATCCCGAGAGCATCTCCAAATTTAAATATATTCAAGTACGCACGTACAAGTCTGGTCGATGGGACGACTGGACAATGTCACTTAAACAAAGCCGCTACTTGTGCAAGTGGGCCGGGGCTATGAAACATCGCGGTCACACTCATTTTTCCTTCTATTATTTAGACTTGTTTTCAGGAGGTATATTTCAACGATGGTCATGGCTATTATATACAATGGGAACGGAAACAATATGAATAGTTAATGATTCAGTGACAGTCTCAAATATATTCAGTGGTCTTGGATTACAGATTGGCATTTCGTGAAAGCAGTTAGTGTAGATTTTTTTTTCATCGGACACTTATTAATCATAGTACAATAAAGTAAAAGAGTAATAAAATATAGCGAACAATTAAACGTCAAATATACATTTAATTCAAATTCCTGCACGTGATAGTGTCCTATCAACTTATTCGAAATCACTACATTCTACAAAAGATATCTCATTATCAACATAATTTTATTCTTATTATACTCTTAACTTTAATCTTATATTATTTTCCTAATATTTGACCTCCACTGAGACATTGACAAAATATGTAAGACGCCACTTGCAAGCCATTATTAGGGTAAGTGCTCTAGTTTCTCAAACATGTGAACTGTCTTTTGAAACCTGCTTTCCGGACGTGCAACGAATAATATTTTACGAAATGATTAATTCTTATCAAGTAGCACATATATTTGTTCGTTAAATTATTAAGACAATTTGGTAACGCATGTTTTATGTAACGAAAACTGTGTAGCCTAGACTAATTATGTCATTACAAGCCGGTCTGATTCTAATCAGGTTTGCACTCTCATTAAGATGGTTACGTCCTTTTGTTAAAAGCTTCTTAATATTCTTGTCTACAACTTTTTAAACACAACAAGATAAATAGTGTTTATTATTGAAGTTTCTACGAAAATTATTGAGGAAATCCATTAGTTGCCATAAAAATGGCAATAATTTATTAGAAATTGATTACTTAGCTTACCCTTTTTAGCTGTATCTGAAAATCAGGGACGATAAGACATAAATAATTCAAAGAAAGATAAAAAGGAAAAGTGTTTCTTTTTCTTTCTATTTGTCATTTGATCATCGTTCGTGGATCCAATAAGTAGCTGAAGTAGCTAAAAGTTTCAAATATACATATCAGTCAAGATAGTTATTGGAAGTATGAATGGTAAGTATTTTCATAATAGTTATATGACGATGAATATTTTTTTTATGGTAGAGCAAGCAAAGGAGCACGTGGGTCACCTGATGTTAAGTGTCATAAATAAAAAAATAAAAATGCTTTATGACTATTATAACTACTTTCTGATTACATACAAGATGGGTTTTACTAACACGAAAATTACGGTATTTTCCGCATCACGCGCGTCCTTCACAAGGCTGCCAGAGTTTGCGTAACATTACGTTTGAACGCACTCTGTGTATCAGATATGTATCATATATTACTGCTACTGGAATTTATTAAGATTTCCCTTCGATTCAGTCCCTTTACACACATTTAGAATCTTTGCAATACGCCACTTAAAATTTTATCGTCACGCGTTACAATATTAAGCTATAATTTATTCTTAAGTTCAGCTATCTGATGTTTTACTGTTACTGTTAGTCATACGAGTATCACGACGTGAAACTGCAACATTATGTTATTATAAGTTTTCTTTACGACATTTTTACAATTTATAAGTTTTTTAATTTTATTTTGCTCTTTAAAAAAATATCTCGCGTTATACGAGTATGTATAGTATCACATATATTATCACATACATACAAAGTGATAAATAAAACGGGAGGTATTTTTTATTATATTTAAATGCACTTTTGAAGTGTTTTTTGGCGCAGAGCAATTTTTAATACATTTTTTTTAGATATGGACATTAAATAATGACCCAAACTAGGAAAAGCCAATATGATGGAATACTCTAAATACATATTGATTTAAATTTAATTTTTAATGTCGGGTAATCAATTCACTTTTGAATTGTTAATTAAGCACATATTATATATGTTTATAGTATATGCCAAGGCGTAAGCTTTTTCTCGAAGTATACTTTAAATATGATTGCTAAATCTAAGCATCTCAAATAAGTATGTCACATTTATGGATTGTACTAGAAACGCCAGTCTACATAGTACACAAAAAATCCATGCCTTACGATTTATCAGTGTCTTGCAGGGGTAATTTGTATCAAAATACAAATTACCACTGTTTTAATAATATCCTATAAGTAACAAACTTTTATATAAATGTTATTGTTTTAAATGAATATTCGAATTCCCTGATGCAACCTCGATCATGACATTTGCATAATTTTATAGCGGCTATCATTTAGCGCTTAGAACAAGAACACGTGGCGTCACTTTCTCCATATGCGGCCTTTAATAAGCGGCCCAGTTTGACATTATCCTGGGAGTGTTGCAAGCTGGGCCTACTTACCTTCACAGTTAGCATATAAGTTACTTTGATATTCAATCCTTACAAATATTGCGTAATAATGCACTACATAGATCATTTGTTTCTCAATAATAATGCTGGTCATATAGATCAATTTTGGTTTATAAACCCATACTTACAAACTACTTCTTTAAAAATACAAATAATCACGAATCATATATATGTAATTTTATAAAATTAATTAGGTGCCTTCTAGTAAAAATTTTAAAGAAAAATTATGTAATTAATTATTGTTTTACATTAAACGTATTCATATTACAATTTGCTAATTGCGACACGACAAGTTAAATGCATTAAATATTTAGGTCGTAGTTCACAAACTGAGCATTACATTATAAATATCCTTAAACTTTAGAGAATTTAAATTTGTCGTATGCTACATAACGCGAAAATCAGGTGACCTTTTCAACTTTTGCTTTCAGCCTACGAGAGTGTTTATTGGTAAAACATTTATGTTATAATATACACACTGTTTTTTCTGTATTTGGTTTGGAAATTAATAGATTAAGTTATACATTTATTGACATATTGTACATTTTGCTCTGTAATTGGTCTAATGTCAAATGTAACAGACTGTCTCCCTCATCTCCAGAGTTTTATTAAAAGTTGAAATCCATCTCTAATATGTAGTGATTTAAGGGGAAGGTTTATATGTATCAGTAGCTGCGCCCCAGGGCTTCTATCCCGTGGGAATATCGGGATGATATATAGACTATAGCCTTTCTCGATAAATGGGCTATCTAACACTAAAAAATTTTTTTGAATCGGACCAGTAGTTCCTGAGATTAGCGCGTTCATACAAACAAGCTTTATAATATTAGTAAAGATAACATCCATTAAATAGTGGAGAAATAATAAAAAATATTTTTGAGGTTTCTAAGGTGATGTCGTTAATTATAAATTTTTCCCCTTACGTTGCAAACGCAGGCTGAACCCTACGAGATTTATCAAAATAATGTACGATTTTTTTTATATAACGTTCACAGATTTTCTATAGTGTATTTAGCATCAGCATTGCACCCATGCGAAGCCGGGGCGGGTCGCTAGTTCCACATAAATGTCAATAAACCTCCGTAAAAGTATACAAAGTTTAAAATTAAGTGTACTTTATGCTCTAAATAAAATAGGTCGGACACATATCATTAAAGTAAAGTTTAATCGACCACTACCTTACATTTTATGTATGTAACGAAAAGCCTCACATGCTTCTGTGTCAGTTGATTAATATCAGTATGTAATGTAATACAAAAGATTTATAGCACAAACCTGATTTTACAACACATATTATTTGCCTAGGTCTAGTCACATACGCTGTGGTTAGACTTATGACCTCGCACTACTTTAAATGGCATTTCCGATTTATATTGGTAAAAGAAATTTGTTTAATTTAGTACTTAACTGAAGCTTATAAGCTAGTTTTTGTTTGAAGCATGTATATGAATAAGAATCATGAATTGTGCTTATAAAATATGTAACTGATGTGACACTTTTCTCATCGAAGCTCGCAAACAACAATTGATCGAAGACCTTCTGATCATATTATGAATGTGTTACGCGTGTTCTATTACCCAGTTAGGTGACCGTGAAGCCCACGTTACGCCTGAGGTCGGCGGTCAGCACGAAGACAAAAGTGGTTGAACGGGTGCGGTTCACCAATTATTATACCTAAAGTTCAATGCATTAAGATTACCATCATCATTTTTCAATGGATTTGAAAGGTTTAAAGCAGATTTGTATTTGAACTTTGCAATGAATATATTATGTGTTGGTGGTAATATATCATTTAATTATTCCAATGAAAAGGTTGTAATAGGCTTTAACTGCATATTGTAATGGCGTTTGTTGTAATAAAGATTGCATCTAATAATTCTATGACCATTTAATCTTTCGATATTTTTTCTATATTTTAAACCTATTTAGTAAATTTAAATAATTACTAATGGGATGGAACTGTTAATCCTTTAAATGTTTTATATTATGTAAATCATTATTCACCCTATAATAACTTAATTGTTGAAATTCAGGCTCATAAGCCTGTTACTATTATCTAGGACATACACGCACTTAGTCTGATATATCATTCAAGTACCTATTGGAAAGTCAAGTCCCTTGTATTATATTAATATGGGGCGGATTCAACCTCTTTTTCTGATAGAATTTTCTTTCAAAACAAATACCTACGTCATCAGACCGTTTTTTGCCCTTTGTTATGTAATTATTGGCTACGATAGTCCCTAACCATCAGGTGAACAGCGTGATCCGCATCCTTACTCTTACATGTATAGAACGTCATTTTATTTAAGTGCAAGAAAAAGGAACCTACCACCCTGGTGTATTGTTATACAATATTTATTAAAGCACAAAGGGATATTAATTAGACAATTTGATACAAGGACATAATTTTGCAACCACTTAGTGATTAAGCTCTCTCTTTAATCCAGACAACGCTCCACATGTGGGTGATTTTACTATAGTTGCGGTATCATTTATCTGCCTGCATAGATTAGTTTTACATCACATTATTTAAAATTGGTCAAGTTTTTATTGACTATAAAAACCAGGTTGCAGTTTTCGCAAATTGTTCCAGTACTCTTTTCGTTATAGAGCTTTTTATTAGTTCTATAAAGATTTGATTTATATTTTAATATACCTAAAACAATAATAGTTATGATTAAGATTTCGATAATTCTTTGTTTGTTTTGTTTGAAAGTTTGAATGTCATAAAGGATACCAAATAATTAAAAATATTGTCTAGGATAATTACTATTTTAGAGGTTTCGCTAGCATTAAAAATGTTCTTACCTAATATATTTTTTTCGTTTCTTGCTATAAGAAAATAAATGGTTTCTTTGTTACATTATTATTTAGGAGGTTTTATTTGTTTGTTTTTAGAAAAATAAACATAAGCCAGTCATTCGTAAAAGCTCTAAACAAATCTACTCTGCACCAAACTGCTTGCCCCCACGTATAATGTCAAGGTGAAGTAGCTTATTGTTTCAAATGATACTTGGGCTTACTCTCCGAAGCATTTAATCATTTTGTATACATGTGACAGATTAGAGATTAACATGTTTAAACTTTTAACATCATGGTGTAACAGTTTTGTAAAAGAATATTTTTAGAGATTAGTAAGGTAGGACAAAGGATATGAGGTTGGACAAAGAAAAAGTTGTATAGTTATAATATACAACTTCTTTAATTCTATCGATATATCCTCTATGTTTTTGGATCGGACGAGTCACTTGATGGAAAGTGATCACCGCCGCCCATACTCCCGTATGGATCCCCATGGGCGTATGGACCGAACGCCTCTATCATGAAAACTTTCTTTTGAAGGACCAAACTGTTCAGAAACACCGAAGATTGTAAATCATTCCGCATTAAAGCTGTTGTCCCATACAAAAAATGCCAAGTGTAACGCAACGTCGTTGATCTGAACGCATCATAAGTGTGTACTTATAAGTTAACATTATGGTGAAAATAACTTAATATAAAAATCAGAGAGAGACCGATTCATTGAAAAAATCATTAAGGCCAGTCTTGATAACTAACAATATGCAATATTAATGTAATGAAAATAAAATTTGACCTCGCGCTATATAAGTCTCAGTTTTTATACATCTTATTTAATAAAAAAAAATATTTATGTAAATAAAATAAATTGTGGGCTGATGATGTTGATAAGAATGTCCACGCTGTTTAATTTATTTATTACTTTAAATCAGGTAACGTATGCATACATTGTACAGATTCATATTATATACATATCGTATACAATAAAAATCCACGATTCCAATAAATATACCATTGAGGATTAACAGCCAGTAAATTTACATTTTTTTTGCTTTATTTAAATATCTTACGATTTATTTAGTCTTATGATTAAAATCGATTAAATATGTTTTTATACCATAAGAACTACAGGAAATATTCATTTATTATGGGGAATCAGACATGAATCAACTATCCTATTGAAATTCCAGTTGTAGCGCGGCTCCAGGCGCTTGACAAACTGATTAAGAATATTTTTTTTACCTTTATATTGATTTAAAATTGGGTCTATGTAAAAACAGAAACTTTTATTTTAAAATATTTCACTTTAAAAAACCTATATTAAGTATCTGAATTAAATAAAAAATCAAGAAAAATAAATCAAATAAAAAACTAAGATATTTAAGAATTTTATAAACTAAAAAAGGGAGGCGATGACTTAGTACATATCTAACCATGTCGCCTCGAAATCATAACCTCATTCTTCAGCGAGGGATTCACCCTAAATCTTATTGTTTTATTACACAATTTAAATCACGTGGCTAAGTACTTAATAAATTTAGTAAGGCGTACGATAAATATATGCTGATATAATGCCTCTACACTGGTCTTCCATCATAATAAAAATATACATTACATACACATTGATGTTAAATAACCACAAGTGTATAAAATATCCTGTAAGATGTAAAATTGTGACAGTATTTAACCCACTCGGTTAAATTATATGTAGGTAATGTCACTTTAATAAGCAACTCATGTCTCATTAAACGCATGTTGGGCAAGTCGTTATTATTAAGTGATCTTAATGTAATTTACAAGTGCATAGCGTAATCACTAATTCAGGTGTAAAATAACGTAAACATATTTTTAGCTACATAATTCCAAGGTATACATTTTATAATTACATTTTTTTTTATTTTCTATATAAAAGTTTGCTTACAAACACAAAACGAGACACAAAACTTCATAAACATGTCCTTTAAATGAATTGATACTAATATGACTCAGATTCAATGAAAACAAAATCGGTATTCCGATGTATGGAATTTAGTGGACAAATGCTTTTGTTTAATGAGATTAGTCCAGACCACATCGTGTCACATATCGTGTCAAGTTAAATCGAATGCATAATGTGTTCAGTGAACTTTATGATTGCTTCGTACATAAGACTTAGTTGCTCTACATGGATAGGTATTATTTATTATGCTTTTGCAATGCTCCATAATGTTCTCAAAGATACTAAATATTAAATCTATTAATTGTTTATTGCTGAGATTTGCCAGAAAACCTGAAGATAATGTGTCATTACCCATATAATCTACTAGCAACTCGCCCCGGATTTACTCGAGATATATTATGCATGTTTTATACGTATAAACCTCCGTCTTGAATCATTCCATCTATTAAAAAACATCATCAAAAGCCGTAATCGCTATACACAAAATTTTCTACAATAATAATTTCTTAATATAAAAATATTTCTGATTCGTCAAGAATTCTACTAATATGTATCTATACATATAATAAAACAGTAACCGAACCATTTCTGTACATTGAATATTTTTCAAATAGAGTAATTGGTATGCAACATGTATGTTCTATAGATACCAAAACCATGGTTAGAATTTTTTTTTTCTGTTTGTCTGTTTGTCTGTTTATCTGTTTGTCTGTTTGTCTGTTTATCTGTTTGTATGTGCGTCAATCACGTAATAACCACTGGGCAGTTTTTGATAAAATTTCACATGCTGATAGATCAATATTAGGTGCAAATTATAGGCTACATTTTATTTGAAAAAAATAATTTTAGGGGTGGCTCTCCATACATGTGAACGGAGGGTAAAAAAATAAATTCGCGATTACATCATTAAGTTTTATGTCATTAGATAGGTCTTTAAAAATGAAATAGAGGTTTCTAAATGCGTTTTTTGCTAAATTAAATATTTTTTGAGATATATGCTTTTAAAGCCGTGAAAATGTCATACCACGTGACAATGTGAAATTTTGGATGACTTGCAGTCATGTCTTTTTATATTCTTAACGTATAGACACGGTAAAACAATCAATAAATTCTCAAAACCTTCAAAAAATAACTAACTCTCCGCCCGCGGCTTCGCTCTCGTGTGCTACAATTTTCTGTATTTGGAAGAGGCGCGCGCACTGTGAGATTTTGGTGAAACTGTGAAACCTATTTCCATAGAAAATTATAAAAACACTATAGACATGCGCATATATGAGCGGTCCTGCGACCGTAATTTTTCTAAACTTTTGTCGCGCGCCTCTAAAAAATACAGAAATTAGTAGCCCACGCGTGCGAAGCCGCGGGCGGAAAGCTAGTAATAAATAAGAGGACGTATTTATGTACCTATGTATGTTTTTTTGTTATTTTTTCACGCAACAACTTACTGTAGCGATTATGATAAAACTAGGTAGACATATAAGTAAGGGTTCAGAATAACAAATAGGCTACTTTAAATGCCACGAGATCAGAAATTACGCCGGTAAAACCGCGGTGAGCGACTAGTTATACATATTATTTATCTATTAACGAGGGTAGTAGTAATAATCGGATGATGCTCTAAAATATCCCCTTGTACATTGTTTACATTTGTCCCTTACACTCACACCTTATACACTAATATTATAAATAGGAAAGATTGATTTTTTGTTAGTTTGTTGGTTTGAATTGAATAGGCTCCGAAGCTACTTGATCGATTTGAAAAATTAGTTTTCCCTTGGAGCCCTACATTATTCTTGGTGAACACAAGCTATGTAATATTATCCTACAGGAGTGAAGCCGCGTGCACCAGCTAGTCGATTAAATATAAAAAGACTTCAAAAATAAAGGAACGCTACTAAAAATAACAAACTCCGACACTATTGAGTTGTTAATTTTCTTCCTACGGACACAGATCACTCTATAGTCCAACATTTAAATATATTTATCTATCTATGTAGGTATATCAAAGTTCACCCCCTGAAATTAAGACATATTACAGTGTATACAGAATTCCACTAAATTCTATAATAACCATATGTTAATTTTTTTTTACCATACTTAGTGTTTATTTAAGTATTTCATATCCTAAGCATCCGTTGATATCCGGCCACCTGAAGTTTCATTTTGAGATCTAACAACATTTACAACTAGTAACAAAACAATTTCATTACATTTATGACACCAATATAAAATATTCGATTAGGTCTACATCGTCTCATATTTCGGGGTTACCTGGAGATTTGAGAAGCCCTAGGGCACAGACTCACGGTCACACGACGTCACCGCGACTCTATAGTGAAAGGGTGAACCCCGCTGTCCATATATAAACTCAATACGCTCCCCAATAACCATCATTCTACATCCTACAATCTCACCACTCACAATGGCATTCAAGGTAAAGTGCCAGCTTTTTAATCAGGATTAACCAACTATTAAAGTATAATAAATCGGAAATGTAATTTTATCTTGGATTTTTTCTCATAGTCAATAAAAAAGGGGCAGATAAAAGTAATATGCAATTCCATCAAGAAGTATCAGTATAAAGTATAAAGTTCACATTAAACCCCAATATTTAATATATCTCCTCCTTTTCAATGTTTAACAATTTACTTACCTACCTACTTTTTAAAAATATGAATTCAGTTGTTTACTTACAATGCCATTAATTGAGATAGTAATAATTTTCTATAATTTCATATTTTTTCCTACAGTTCGTCGCCTTCGCCTGCTTGGTCGCGGCTGCCAGCGCTGGTTTATTGCCAGCTGGTCCCATCGCCTACGCCGCCGCCCCCGCCTACCACGCGGCGCCCGTGTACCACGCCGCGCCCGTCGCCAAATACGCCGTCGCTCCCGTCGCCAAATTCGAAGAATACGACCCCCATCCCCAATACAGCTTCGCCTACGATGTCCAAGACGGTTTGACCGGCGACTCCAAGACTCAACACGAAACCCGTGACGGTGATGTCGTACAGGGCTCCTACTCCGTCGTCGACCCCGATGGTACCAAGCGCACCGTGGAGTACACCGCTGACCCCCACAACGGTTTCAACGCTGTCGTGCACAGGGAACCCCTTGCCGTAAAAGCCGTCGCTCCAGTCGTCGCCAAGGTAGCCGCTCCCGTCGCATACGCTCGCCCCGTGGTCCACGCCGCCCCAGTTGCGTACTCCGCACCGGTTGTCCACGCCGCCCCAGTCGCCTACTCCGCCCCTGCCTACTACCACCACTGAATACTACCAAATAGTAGAGTTAAGTGCTACTAATCGCATTAATTAAATTATTTTTCTATGTTTATAAAAACTTATGACTTTTAATTCAATCCCGTTGTAACAACTGCAAAACCTATTGTTGAGACATAGATACCTTTATATTCAACAATCTCTATCAATCCAACAATGAAAAAATGTCATTAAAAGTTAACTTATTTACAACTATACTACCTGGTATAGGTTTAAAGTATGAACCGCCTAATTAAATACTCTATGAATCATTGTTGTTATGTAATATGGCTGATAGGAGCTTTATTTTCATATCAAATGAATGAACAGCCTAGTAACCTTTCGCACAGAAGTATCAAATGTCCCTAACCTTTAACGTACTTTAACGTTGAACTCGGAGGTTTTCAATTAATATTGGGCTAAAAATTTAAGTCATATGTGAATATCATATTGAGGACACAAAAATATTGTTAGAGTATGGGAATATCACAACATTAATAATAACGAGCAAGAAGCAACCTTCATATAATGCGTTTGGTATTAGATGTACAGTAGTGAACTTTTGAATGGCCAGTGTCCAGCTTTCATAGTCAAATTCTAAACTATGAAAAATATAAAAAAAATGCTGATAGAAAATAAAAACTCCATCATTGGATTCCTTTTCCATTTTTGCTATCCTACTGCTACTACTGATATTATAAATGAGCGAGTTTGGATATTTAGATGTTCTGATGTTAATGTTTGTGTCAAAACACGCCTCAACTACTTGACCAATTTTAATAAAATTTCATACACAGATAGACTATTATATATCTGGATTAGGTGATAGAATAGATACTTTTTGTCCGGCTTTCACGCGAGCGAGGCTAGATTTAAATCTAGCTTAAGTCTGCGGCGTTTCTTAGATTTAATTAATAGATCGCACGCTTATTTATAATGACTTTTACTTATGATTAAAACTATCTACCTGTATGCTTTTCATTTTTAGACAATTTTTTTCAGTATTTTATTTAAACCATGCCGTATAACAGTTTTGTGCACCCAAAAGGGATATTTTCGTTGTTCAATACGAGAAAGCAACCGTAATATTTTCAGTACACTACAAATGTTTGTATTTCCTAATAAATAATTTCCTCTTCTTTATTACATGCTGGTTAAAATTACTCCAAAACATTTGTTGGTTAGTATGTTTACAATTAATTATTATTTTAAATTACTCGAGTTATTTTAAATAAACTTTTAATTAGAATATTTAAAAATATTAATTGCCGATTGTATAATAACAGAATCGAACAGAATAAGTAGAGCCGAGTGAACGCCTTCCTAAACGTCAAGCCTATTTGACAAATCACGTCATACTTGTTTTCCCAAAATGTCAGTTTGTTTATGAAAATCAACAACTCCGACTTATTTTAAATTCATTTTATTTTTCAAAATGGTACAAGAACAGTATATTATATTAATTAAAGGAGGAATTTATTAAAATACTTTTATGTGTGTACGAGAAGGAAACAAACGTGCAGTAACACTAAAATTTGCGCCATTTCCATGTTTGTTGACGAAATAGAAACGCCGGCCCAGCGATCATCGTTAGAAGGACATAATCTTATAAAAGAACTCATTAAACATACGATATGGTATCTACAAGGAGTGTACGCTACAAATTTAGTGAGGGCGAGCGAGTGTTATGTTATGAACCCGACCCAACAAAAGCTAAAGTTCTTTACGATTCAAAGGTTTGTTACTGAGTGAAAATTTATATTATATATCTATGGTTTGTTTGCTTAATATTGTGATTTAAAACTAATTAAATGTGTTTATTTCCCATAGGTTTTGGAAGTAATTGAAAGCAAAGATAAGAGGGGAAAGCGCACAGTGGAATATTTGATACACTTTCAGGGTTGGAACTCTTCTTGGGACCGCTGTGTTAGTGAAGATTTTGTTTTGAAAGATACTGAAGAAAACAGACAATTACAAAGAGATCTTGCAGAGAAGTCACAACTACAATTGTAAGTCTTATTTTTTGTAGTTTTCAATATAATTTATAACATAATATAGCAATTTTATGAAAAGAAATAATAAATTAATAAATTTTGTCAGATAAATTAATTTCATACATTATTTATTTATTTTATCAACATATTTTCATGAAAAAATAACTTTCTGGCTAACTTAACATATGAGTTACATGTAATTTTAATTATAGATAAACACAGCAAGCATGATTAACAAACTAATGCTTATGCTGCAGATAAGATGAAAAAACTAATGTAACCATTGGTTGTACAACAATTACTTAGGTTACAATATAAAATTAAAAAACCTTATCTAATTTACCCTTGAACGCCCCAAGCTTGTCATGACAAATATCTATCACATTAACATTATGTTGTCAATGTTACCTCACATGTCATCAATGTTACTTCAGGGGTGCATATTTGTATCGACGTGAAAGGAAGAAGGGCGGTTCAAACACTGGAACAGGAACAAAAAGAGCTCGACTCGGATTCAGTGATGATGGATCCTCAAGTAGTACACAACCTGATGGTAATTTTACACATTTCTTTTAATAAAAATTATTCAAAGTATTGACTTCAACCATTAAACATTAGAATGATATGTATTGTGTCATGCCCGTCTAAAAAATTTTACAATCCAGATTTTTGATTTAATTAATTGTAAAATTGTTGTGAATTGTGATATTATTGTATATAGTTTTAAAATTAGTTGTCGTCTGAATATCTGAATAAATATTAGGTTTAGCTTAAGTATACTCATTACCTAGACAATTATTTATACATTAAATATTTAAGTAACTTGGTTCATTGTGATACCTTTTTTATTGCATTTTGCTGTTATTTCAGAAGGAGAAACAGCTGCAGACACAGATACCTCCTCAGGTTCGGCTGCAAGTGCCCAGCCTAGAACTTCGCCCACACCCACACATACATGCAGGGCACAAATACCCCTACCACCAACACTAAGGTAACTATAAACTGTAAAAAAAGGATTAAAGTGATCTTTGAAAAATAAAATTTTCTTTTGCCTTTCCCATTTTATTTGATTTCAATAAAATTTGATTTAATTATTAAATTTTTAATACATAAAAAAATGTGGTCAAGTTGTGCCTTAACCATTTTTATGTGTTCCATCCTTGTCAAGGGGAGTGCTAACCGTCTCTCCTTTCAATAGACACATTCTTCAGTTTGAAGCCAATTCTTATATACTTAGAACACCAAAAAACTTTAATAGCGTGATTCAGATATTCCACTTTAAATTTTGTAAATTTCCATGAAATATGTGTTTTTTATTTTATTAATAAAACTATAAATATTTTTCTTACAATATTATTTTAATAATTAATGAAATAAGGGAAATGTGCAACTTAAAAATTTTATCAATAGATTTTGAAATTAGATTTTATAATTTTTACTATAGCGCCATCTAGTTAAAGAAACCAAAATATTTTATGAAACGTTACTCGTTAATAGTAAGGCACCTTAGCAAAAAGTTACAATTATGTTTTTTAATGAGAATTCAGTTCTTTTTCATGAGAATTTAGTAATAAATTTTAAGGTATGACACTAAAATCATATTATTTACTTTATCATTGACTATTATGTAATAAAGTCTGATGGCCTCACCCTTTCACACAAAAAATTGGTGTAAGTTACAATGGCTACTGTTCTATTGGAATTCCAGTATTGATTTGCTCATAATCCAAAATCATTGTATAGGTATATCGAGTTGGCATACAAGCATGATTCAAAAAGACAATCTACTGCTTCCTACTAATATTATAAATGTGAAAGCTTGGCTGTTTGTGTAACCATCACATTATGAGCTCCGTATTTAACGCGAGCTAACCGCGAACAGAAGATAGTTTAAGATAAATTATGAAGGAATGCCGAAAATAAGCATTTTTTTCCAGAGATCGTTTAACGCTCGACTACCATTTAGTAGTAAAACGCGGTCGCGTCACTCGACTACCTGCGTCGCCAAGCGCAGCGGAAATATTGGAGTCTGTGGTGAAGTGGTTCGGACGAGCGGGAGCGTGGAACCCGCCCAGGGGGAAGCACGAGCCGCCGCAGAAGCCTGATATTCTAGAAGTTTCGGCCAGGTAATTTAGAAATTAGAACAATCCATAAGTTTATTTATTTATTACACTTTTTAACATATTATACAATGACATAATTAAAAACTATAAAGTTCTTACCCATGGTACAGTGTATGGGGCGGCCTTATCGCTTAGTAGTGATCTCTACCAGGCAACCCAGCAGAAAAAAAAAGTGAGGTACAAGAGGCAGGTCACTAAAGCTATAGTAAAGTAGAGAGTATATAGTAGTATTCTTTCTTTTTGTTTAAATCAAAACTAGAAGGGAGAAGAATACATATAATTTTTTTTTAATATATTTTTAAGCATATTGTAAGTTTTTTAAGTGGGATATATTACTATGAATTACTCTTGTGTTTTTGCAATTTATCTTTAGAAGTTAATGAAGTATAAGGATTTTGGTGCCTTGTATTTGTTACGTCCGATTAAATAACAAACTGGAAAAATTTTGATGACATTAAACAACTTACTTATTACATTTTTACTGCTTTTTTTAATCAAAGATGGTATCAGGTTATAGGTTAGGTTCATCTAAGGAACCTTTTTGTTGTGACTTTATTTTTTTGTATGGTACCAAATAATGTTTTTGAATATTTGCAGATTGAACTTAGTGCGCGAAGTAGCAGATGGCTTACGAGTGTATTTCGACTTCATATTCCGAGGACACATGCTGTACAAGCAAGAAATGGCGCAGTATCACGAGATGTGCGGGCAGTATAATGATTTGTAAGTAATCGCTTACTTGTTTATTAGATTAATTCATACTTCGAGATAATGCGGTATTCACAAAAGAAACGGATTTGCAATCAAAATGTTTGCACTAATGTTTTGAAGTAAGATAGCAATAAGAGTTTAATATTGGTTGTTACTCAATCACCAACTACAATAAAAACGACTCTGAAATTGTGGTGTATATTTATTATTATTATAGATGTAGACAAGACTAAACTATAATTGTTTTAAAAATGTAATAAGTTAAGCCAAACTGTTTCTGTGTATTTTTGTGTGAATACGTAAATTCTTTAATTTTTTTTTATTCCAGTCCCACAGACATAAATTCCGAAGGCGAGGATATAGAGAACCAGTCGCCAGATGAGGAGCACGACGAAGAGGAAGACGAGACGAAAAGCCCTCGCTTACCTGAATACGCCCACCTTCCCCCCGACCCCGAATATGACCAGGATGACGGTATGATACAGGAAACAATAGTCACACAAGGAAAACACCTCAAAAGTTTATAGGATTTAGGATTTATTTAATAAAACAACTTTATAACTATTTATGCTCAAATAAAGAAATATAAAATAGTGACGAGACACAAAACAAGACGTTCTTAATCGATACCATAATCAATTATAATATTAAAAATTATTTATTTTTTTTATTAATTTTTAAACATTTTAGTACTTCAAAAATAAAACCTGTGGACATTGTGATTTGTACGCACGCACTACAGTGACACGTGACAGTAATTTACTCACTTATTAAGATAATTTTAGATACTAATAACTTACAAAGTAAATTTATTACATTTTTTTTATATTTGAATGTTTATAAAATATGGACACACTATGAAGCAATACCCTATACACACGTTTGCAACTTTCAGAGCCGCTAATAAAAAAGGAGAAGATAGTGGAGGAGGTCAAGGAGGAGCGCGCGGACAGCACGGTGAAGGCGGAGGCGGTGGAGCCCGCGCCCGCGCGCGACGAGCCCGCGCACGAGCGCGACGAGCCGCAGCCCGCCGCCGTCGCCAGGAGGTACACTCACAACCATGTATATTGTATAAGGTGGTTCATAGCTAGCGTTTCATTTGTTTACAGGACATTCAGAACGTGTATTTAAACAGAAAATTATGAAAAGGGTCGGCGATGCTTTGTTAATGTAATATGATTTATTTATTCATGTTTATGTGACGTATCAGCTGGCCGGCAACGCGGGTCAATGAACGGTCAAGAAAGGTTGAGAGCAAAGAACAAATCATTGGGAAGCGAGATCAAGAGCGGGATGTTGATAGGAGAAAGCGAGATAAAAGATACTGTGATAAAAAAGGGCGGCAAAAAACGTTCAATAAATTCGTCATATTAAATTAACTATTAGAGGAAAGAAATGTTTTGGAACGGTTATAAATTTTTCCTAATTACAACCATGACACTTACTAATAAACTCCAAAATCGTAAAAACGTTAAAGAGTAAAGAAATGATCACTTCCGTCACGCAAAAATGACGAGAAATAAGTAAATTTTTATTTATCTATACTTGTAAGTAAACGTTATTTATTTATTAAATTGCGAAACAAACAAAAACTACTAATAAAATTTGATACACTTGATGTGACGATACATTACATACATACGATTCTAGCCTCTAAGGTCTGTGAATCTAATTCAATTATTTTCATATTATTAAATCGAAGGTTGCGTTCACACAAGTCCGCTGTGTCACAATCAGAATGCGAAGAGCCGGCGCCCTCCACCTCCACCACAGAACCGAAGGCTGAGACACAATCGTCCAGGTATTGTACAATAAATGCTGAATTATTATTATTTTGAAATACTTGAAGACTAGTTAGAAAATAGGCATTTTAATAAACATATAATAAAGTTTCTCCATTGTGATTTCCATTTAAATCATCATAGCATATTCTACATTTTTTATATTGGAAATTATATAATTTTCTCAAAAACTAACCATGAATCTTGATACCTGCAAAATCCCATTGTAGCAAAACTAAGATAAGATTGTTTTTTTCTACAAAGGGGTTTTGTTAATTAAAATCTAAATGGAACATAATTATTTTACTTCCTTTTTAAATGACAATTATTATGTTCGACATATCACAACCAGCACAACAATGCTGTAGTGAAATGAAGAAAACATAATTGGTATAATATTTAGTATCTGTGGCGACACAATATGCCTCTACATATATGTTGAATTGCTAACATGTAAGTATACCACTTCAGTCGTCTCCAACCACCGCCATGTCAAGTCTTAATTAATAAATTAATAAATAATAACTATGTACCCGTATCTACAAAGCGATATCGACCCGATTGGCGCAGTGGATACAGCAATGGTCTATTGCGCCGGAGGGTGTAGTTTCGATCCCCACGAGTAGAAAATTATGATGTGATGAACATTTTAATTTTCTACTATATGGGTGTTCATTTATCTATAGTAGTATGTATTTACAAAAGAAAGTATCAGTAAGTATCTAGTGTCCACAGTACAAGCTTTGCTTAGTTTGGGACTAGATGGCGTTGTGTTAAGTGTCCGTGAATATGTAAAAAAAATATGTTATGTGTATACCTTTTCCTCGTACTACCCAACAACCATAAATGTTCCCTAAATAAGTATGTATTGCGCAGTGTGGGCAGCAGCGGCTCGTCGACCAGCGAGTACCGCGGCGGGCGCGTGCACACGTACACGCCCTCCACGTCCACGCGCACGCCGCTCTCGCTGCTCATGGAGAAGGTATTACAAACGTCCTTATAAAACATTTGTTAAGAGCGTTTAATGATTCCGCGCGCTTGACTTTGACTTTAAACGTTTTGACTTTGAGTTGACTTTGACTTTAAATAGCGCGCGGAATCGTTAAATCGTTTAAAAGCCGTTTCACGAAAATTGAATTTCGAACCTAATCTGTATGGCGCTTGCACTGGTCGCTCGCTTGTATAACGTAATGTCGCAATTAAGAGATAATTAAAAACTACTTATTTTACAAATAATGTTGAGACAATGACATTAAAACTGTTTATTTAGATTCTTCAGAGAACGCAGATGATTTTGACATTAAAGAAATATAAATATACGCTTTAATAAAAACGACTGCAAAATTAACTCTCATCCAAACTCAATTTTCCCTATCTGACTTCAAATGTCCCAACCTGACCTCAAAGCCCAGAATCTGGCTGCAACTCAAAGAAACCTCAAAAATCCCGACTTTTCTTTATAATCATTTAGCGAGTAATCAGTGAAAATGACAAACAAAAGGTACAGTAAAAGTGCTTTATTGCTTAATATGATATATACTTTCAACAGGTATCAAAATTCGAGCTTATACCAAGAGAAGGCACCGAACATCTTCCGTGTAGGGTATATGGTGCTATACATTTAGCAAGGCTTTTTGGTAAGATTTCAACTTTTTCACTACACTCTAGTATACCATTTGAAATACACTATTAAAAATTTTATAAAAATACATCCATATCCATTTTCAGTTATCCTACCAGTATTTCTAAACGCAACACAGATGCCAGACATGAAATTGAAATTGATTTTGAAGTATATAGACATATTTGTACAGTAAGTAAAATCTATTGATGTTTTGACACATTTTTACACCTTGAAAAGTGTAATTAAATGTTTATTTTATTTGCAGATATCTCGACGAACACAGCGAATGGTTCGGAGAAAACTTTTACGTGCCTAACACTTTTGTACAGACAAATTAATAACTCTTACATTGCAATTTTAGAAATAATGACAAAAATAAGTAATTTAGAATACCACCTTTACCTCAATTAGATTACAATTATGTAAAATCATCACTTCAATTAAAATTAATAATTATTTCACAGTTGAAAAACACCTGAATATTGTCATTTAATAATTTGTTTATTTAAATAATAATAATTGTATGGATATCATTAATTCATTTGATTATTATTTATAACTCCGAGTGTATGAATTTTGTTGTAAATATAAGTTAATTCATTGTATGGTCGATTAAAATCATGTGATAAGTTTGTAAATATAAAAATAATTACAAATGTAAGGATTTTGCTTTTGCCTAATAGAGTCCTTGTAAGTTTTGCATTTAAAATAATGCTATAAAAATCAATTCTCAAATTTGACTTATAAAAAGCAAAAAAACATGTGCTATTTCAAAATATTATACCAAAGATCTTGAATATTTTCGCTACGCAAAAGATACAGGCGTGGGAGTGAGAAAACCTAGCTAAATGCAATCCGCCTGTGAGAGAAAGAGACAGTGAATTATGTACCTCCATGTCATTGTTTTTGAGAGTAAGTGTCCATAGCGACTCGGTCTATTTTATGTGGTGGTGAATATGTAAAAATAATTTCATTTTTGTAGAAATCCGTAAATTAAAATTAACTAAATAATTAAAGTAGATTATGATGTCATGTTCTGTGCCTAAATGTGATATTAAATGAAATACTCCGATTTAATACACTATTTATAGGTAAAAAAAGAAGATTTTGACCTTAAATTGTTTCAAACCATATTTTGCTATACTTGTGTTTGCTAGCAATTGCCCCAAAAAGGTTTTTTTTACTATAGTATATTGTTTAAGCGTGATATTTGTACAAAAAACAACAAATTTCACATGTATAAACATAATTTGAATAAATAGGACGGAAAATAGAAAATTGTTTGTTACGCTCGCGCTAGTGCTTGACAAAATGATGACGCCGCAGAGAATATAAAAAATAAATTTCCTTATGTGTAATTATAATACGAATACAATATGTTTAACTTGATTTTTTATAGGTTTCTGCCCAATTCAGCATTGCGTGAGAAATGGAAACTGACAACGCTGTATTCCTTGTATAAATTGGAACTGTGTCTGAACGAGAGCAAAAGATTTCATCTCGGGAGATGAACATGCCCCAAAACGATGACTTAGAATTGCAGCCTATATGAGACTGGTCATTTTTAGCTGCTAATTTCAATTGGGTGATAAAATCAAACCAACTATTTACTTGTATCCACTGTGCACTCACCCAATCTCGGTTAGAAACCAATTTACCGGACTTCTTATGAAGTCTGGCGGTCGTCTATTTCTGATCTTTAACCGCTTCGATTTATGGTCAATCTTAGAAGGTATAAAGGCTTGATAATTTGGAGTCCCTAAAATCCATACGATTGGCAGTGAATTTTCCCATAAAAACAGTGCGTGATGCTGTTGATAAGTAGCAATTTTTTAACTTCGAATAAGCTTTATATACTGTAATGATTTTATATGTATTAAACTAATACATTGTAACAGTATGTAACGTACATTAAAATAAAATATTTAAGGCAAGACTCAGCATAAGTATTTAATCAACTGTATTAATAGTATAACTTATCTGTGGATCTCGTATAAAATTTTCATTTTCCATAATATATTTTGCGGCCAATTATATATCCGTAGTAAGAGTGAACTTACTTCTAATATTTTACCAACACTTGCAATTGTGTTTTTGTCACTTTGACATTCAAGATCTTTGTATTACTGTAAAAAAGTGAACATTTTTCGACTTTAAATTAATTTCTCGTAATTGTAATCAAACATATTTTTTATTCGTTAACATTTTAACATTGGATTTTATTAATTGATTTATTTTCTGAATTATAATTGCAAAACCAACATGGATTCTATAAAATAATACTACTGATTCGTCAATAAAAGCTATTTCTATAAATTTATGTTTTGCTATAAGTTATTATAAGCAAAATAGTACAATAAATTAATAGCAACATGAGTTAGAGAAGTAAATTAGAATGTTATTATTAAAGAATAAATTACAATAGATAGAAAAAACAGATCTCATTCTATGACAAATAGAATAATAAAATTGTAGCTGTATAGAAAAATGTTTCATTTAATGAAATAAAAGTCTTTCTTACAAAAATCATTTATTTTTAAAACTTATACATTCAACCTTCATTCATAACAAGAACATTATTCACTTCACATCAACATTCAATATCACACAAATTAATTAAATAATAAGAAGGACATCATGAACAATTTATTCAGATCGACATGATGAAAATTTCAACAATTTTTTTTAAATGTTTCATTCAGAAAATTAAATGATCGTTGCGAACAACTTTCGCTAATAAAAAGTTAACAGTTATTCACATGTATAACGTAAGTACTAAAAACATGTTATTATTTATTCAATATTTTTATCTTAACACAGAAAATAGTTAATCTTCGTGCTACATAATGTTAATAGAATTTTCTTTAGAAAATTTTGAACTGGTATCATATCATTTATCTGCTGAGCTTATAATATTTCAACAAAAGGTTTATGTAATACGCAAATTAAAACACGGTATACATATTCAATGGACATTTGAGTAGGTTTTGTGAAATTAAAACAAAGAAAATCAGTAATTTATTTATAAAGAAAACAACTTCCCCAAGTTCCACGCCAAATATGATATATTTTCTACTGTATTCATTATTTTTAACAAATTAGAGTGATTTCGAAAAGTATCTTTAGTAATTATTTAAGATGGTGTTCGAAACCAGACCAGAAGCAAAAGATGTTTTAAAATTATGAATACATTGTAGTAAATAAATAAATTGTGGGAATATTGGAAGTTGTTAAAGTTCTTTTCTTTATAACTAAATCAAGAGGTAACAATACAAAATATAAATTAAGATCAGTAATGTTGTAAGCGGTGTATAACTCGTCGGTACTCATCTTCTAAAGTAAGATACTGCGCAGAAAGGCGACCGTGCGTCTCGCTCGCACCCGTTGTACTGATTGTAGCTGCGTACTCTTCTGGTTTTAGTACTTTCTGAAGCTTCTTCATTTCTAACTTCTTTTTCTGTAAACGAAAACATCGCAAATAAATAGTGTTGTAAACCTGTTACGAAGTGTTTACTTCCTAACTATTTATATGAAATCAAATACTACCAAACTTAAATTACAAAAAAAATGGAATATAATATGCAAAATGGTCTTAAATTTTAATTAATCTAAACAAGGTTCATACCTGGAAGGGTGCATTGAGTCTGTTCTTAACATCTAATCTATACTGTAAGTAGGCATTCTTATCTGAGGTGTTTGTGTTCTTTAGACGGAGTATTTCATAAACGCGACGCGCTTGTTTCTTATTTATTTTGAATTTACTTCTAGCTTGATTTGCCATTTCTGGTGAGAATCTGTAAGACATAAGATTAATTTATGTTAATTTAACTAAAAAACAGGATGTTTGCTATTCAAAAAAATTAACTATATTCAAACAAATATAAATACTTAATTGAAAGCACAAATTATGGAAATTTTACCCTTGCAACAGTTTATCTGGATGAAAAGCTGGCAGTTTTTCACAATTTTTGGCATCCACATAATCTCTGATCCTTTGAAAGTCTTGTGATGGATCTTCAACAGTGATATCCAAAACCTCTGGCATGATGATGAAATGTGAATAAATTGCCTGAAAAATATAATTGAAGGAACAATATTATGAAAAGTGAATCAATCAAGTGTTAAAATATGTAAAAGTTAAACTACTAAAGTCAAATTAAGCAAAATATTTTTATCCTGAGAAACAAATCATTAAAAAAATTTTGCCAAAAAATAGAACCGACTTCCTCGCTCTAAAAAGTAGAAAATAAATAATAAATAATTATTGGCAATTTAAACTTAAGTGAGTACTTAGAACTCATTCTTCTTTTTATAGAACTGATTCTGATAAATATTAAATTTTTTTATTTGTACCTAAACCAAGTCAGTCATTTTTTTGAATTATTGCGTATGGGCCAAAAAAATTTCGAAAACGCTTATGAAACATACTCAATTCATATTTATGATATTATTTACGACTTTTTGTAAATAAGATTTGCAACAACTTGTGCATTAGTTCTCAGAATATTTATCTGTCTACTTGATACTAGCTGATCTCCGCATTTTCACCCGCGTATATCTCCTGTTCCCATGAGACGTCCGGGATAAAAGCTGACCTACATATCCTTTCTCTGGTTTCAAACAATCTCTGTACAAAAATTACGTCCAAATCGGCCCAGTAATTTCGAAGCCTATTCAATTCAAACAGAAATCTTCACTCTTTACAATATTAGTATAGATAACTACCTGAATCAGCTCAGCGCACAAGCCCAGTTTCCTATACGGCGGTAACGTGAGAACCTGTGAAATGCGAGGCCGCAGGTGGCACGGGTACGCGTAGTAACGGTACACTGTCGCGTAAGCAGCCGTCGAGTATGTGTGCCCGCCTTCGCTTGTGCTGCACTTTTCGAACCTGAATGTCATATACAAACATTGTTGAATGAGCCAAAACGTGGGAGTTGGGGGTTTCGAAATTTTTAGACACCAGATGTTAAGTTGAAAGTAGACAAATATGTCTCTTAAAAGCGCATTCGGTTTGGATCGGTAGTTTTCATGTGACAAATGAAAATGTAAACAAAATTTTTGGGTTCTATATGATGATGAAAAAAATACAAAAAAAATCTCAAAAAATACTAAATCAACCTTCACCACTGTGACTATTGTCAATAGCAAAGTTTGAAACATTAAAATTTACTTGATTAATATGAGAACTAGCTTATGAATAAGAATAAATACAACAATAAATGACGCAAGTAAATGATATATTCCACATAAAACTAATCGTATGGATAATGAATGTGAAATAATAAAAAACATGTTCTTGTATAGTACTCACATAGTAAAGAATGTCCACTGGTCATCATCCACATCAATAAAAGAGGCAGCATCAACATACCAGAGAAGGAAAGTCTGTAATCTCTCATGATAATCCAAGAAACCAGGAGTAGATGTCTCACAGTAATATACTTCAAATGTTCGCTTGTCCCCACCATCATCTTATATTAGAAAAGTTAATTTACATTTGTCATGGACATATGATACAAACATATTATACTAAGGAACATTAAATCATATACTATTCCAAAAATTTACATATAAATCTACATATTGTTCTTACATTGTTTAAGAACCACATTTCTAGATAACTATACCATTTCAAATTCTTACATTTAAAACATTTTCCAACAATATTAAATTGAATTTCTATTTAATAGCTAACTGATGTTTCATTCATATTAATACTTACTTGGCTCAATACTAAATGAGTGTAAAAGTTTGCCATGTGGTGTAAATGATTTTTCCCTCTCCAATTTAGACACAAACTGATCCAAGTTAGTTTCATATCCTGGTGCCAGCACTTTTTTGAGTTCTCCTTCTACATCATCGGCTTTTAGGCCACCTGATTGCTTTGGATCAATCTATCAACAAAATCAAACAATACCAATACATGCACTGAGAAACATTAGGGCCATGAACTGATGTAAGATTTATAACTGGTACATTGACATGTATGTGAATGGCAAAATTATAAGATTGACTATGACTCATCAGAATAAATGTATAAATATAAATGGGTAATACTAACTTGGAGCACGAAGCAAAGTTTTGCACAGAGTAAGATTTCCTAGCTTCCTACCACTGTTGGTTTTTCATTTTTGTAATGGTTGGTATAAAAATAGTTTTGGATCAAATGTCTAGGGCTAACAATTAAATTAGTTGTCATATAAAACTAACCTTCTCTGAATACGAAATTCCTAAGTATGTTTGAAGGCTCCCCGCACTATAGTAAAGTTTAATTTGTAAGTCTGTATATCCAAATATGTTTTCATTTTCTCCAAATACTTGATGGCACATTTCAGGTCCAAAACTTGTTTCATCATTTTCTATATCCTTAGCAGAACGAACTGCAATTGAAATATAAACAGTAGAGAAGGACAATAAGCTTAGTCGCTTATTTATCGGCTTTTAAGATTGTATATACTTACCTAATTTAAATTCCATAACATCATTTCCATCTACCACTAAATGTCCTAGGACGTCAGTCATTTTTGTATTTATTCTATAATCAACACATAAAAATATAACACAATGAATTTAGCATTCGTCAGTTCCCGCGCAAAGTACCTGAAGTTTTAGGAGCTCGTTTTGTTAACCGTTAATTGTGCTAAGAATTTTTACGGAATATGAAATTGTAAATAAACAGTTGATGCGTAGACTCAGATTTCCGTATTTAATAATAACTTTGGCTACGATTTTTAGTTCTATATTAACGTTTCGATTCACATTTACTCCGAAATCGGCAAATTCCAGTCTCAAAAAACGAATTATAGCCTATAGGTATTGTCAAATTGACACCGACGACCGAACAGCTGACAGAAATATATTTTTAAACAGATTATTTTGACCGGTCTAGAGGAAAACATAAAAAAAAATCTTTATGTCTAAATAGAACAAATGTTCAGATAAAAACTACACTTAATTATTCATCTCTAAATTATACAAATAAAAAATAAGACAATGATTGCATTTATATCCTCGAGACTAATGACTTGAATGAATATTTTAAATTGTGCACACTATGCTATAAATATTTTCCACGCAGATGAAAACGCGGATAAAAGCTATAACGTTTTGCATAACATATTGAAATATTTCCCCTATTTTTTCTAGCTATTTCCGATTTACGCTCACCGTGGTCTTATCGTAGATTTATACTAATGTAAACTCATAATCTATTTTTAAGTAAAAAAATTATTCATTCTGTTTTTCTATGAGTTATTTCAAATTCAAATTTAACTTTTTTGCAGTATAAAAGTAAATAATATAGGTAACTGCATATAGAGGAAGTTATGACGGGTCTGAATAATACATATTTTTTTCAGTAAAAATCTCTCGATATTGAAATACATACAATATTTTTGAAAATATAAAAAAGTTTTTGTGACAAAACTGCAAATGTTGGAATTTTTCATTCTTGTTTTTGGAAGCATATTATAAATCTCTGGATATTATGCACCCTTTACGCTATGTATGTACCCATGATCAGGCAATTTTTTATATGGCTTATTAGAATTTGTATAATCTATTATTTACTTAATAGTCTGTCATAATGATGATGGAAATTTTAAAAGTTGGTAACACTTGTCATTATGTGACGTCATTATGGCCTGGTTGGGTTAGGTTTGCTTGGAAATTTTTGTTTTAAATCTTGTATTTTAATATATTAGATGTTGTGCTACTTATTTTAGATTAGTAATATAAATACCTCATATAGTAGCGATAATTCTAGTGCCAAGATTTGTTTGTCTCGGCGACGTTTTCTGGCGAAAATGAATCGCCATGAAGGTAGGTAATGATAATCAAAATTATGCTATGCTTTTGTCACAATAAATTTATTTGCAAAATTTTGTAAACAGACGCATTAAATAATTACATTACGTTACATTCATGATTTAAGATAAAGTTTTACTGCAATGATTGTTATTTATTTGATCTTATGATTTTAGGAGTCAGCTGTGATTCTTGTTTGAAAAATAACTTTAGAGGACGACGATACAAATGTTTGATTTGCATCGATTATGACTTGTGTGCTGCCTGCTATGAGTCTGGCGCCACCACAAATCAACATACAACAGAACACCCAATGCAATGCATACTTTCTAGGAGCGATTTTGGTAAGAATTCATTTATTATTGATGTTTAATGGACTTGGCCTACATACGCCAAAAGAAACGTTATGTTTTATTTTCGTGACAAATACTGTCGGAAAATAATAAATTCTATATGGTTTTGAAATGCTGCTTTCACTTAATGTTACTACCATATAAATAAACATAATTTAATAATAACAATACCAAACAATTTTTAAGATACTGACAATAATGATGATTGATTTTCAAAATTTGTTTTCGTTGTGTGATTTCATAGGAAGACTGAATTCTAATAAGATTTAATTTATTTCTTAAATAGTAATTAAGTAATAAAATATTATTTCAAAAACAGCTGTTGAACAAGATTTATATTTAATAATGTTATTATTCAAAATTTAGGCATTACAAATATGCAAATGTCATACAAGTGAAACCATAGGTTAAAAAGCAGGTATTATATTGTAGTCACATAATTCAATTACTTGTGAGTTTAGACTTGAAACAATAAAGTATAATCAATAACACTATATACCAATAAGATATTATCTAAAAGACATACATTTCTTTGTAAATTACTATAAATACAACAATAAATATTTCTAAATATAACTTATGACTATGGCAACTAGTTTAATATTAAGATTGCTCACTGTAAATCTCTATGTTAGTTTTAATCCCAATATGAATAATAAGCTATTTAATATAAATATTTTTTTTTGTTGGTAATTTTCTTTTTACAACTGTTACTCTAACTATTGCTTTTTTGGTCAGATATAGTTTTTTTACCTCAAAGAGTGTTTTAATTTTTTTAAAGATAGACAAATTGGAGGAAATAACAGATTAAAGACCCACCTCACCAATAGTTTCATATGATTTACCTTTTTTGTTATTTATTGTATTACTATCTGTGTTTCCCATTATCCTGTTGTACAAAATTTCATCTAAAACAGTTCAGTGATTTAGGCATGGTAAAGATACAGACACACAGAGTTACTTCAATATTTATTAGATTAGCAGGGATAAGTGTGATGTTTATAATATGACTTATCTTCAGATCTCTACTATGGCGGAGAGACATTAGCATTGGAGCAACCTCAAGCTTACACATGTCCATTTTGTAACCGCATGGGATTCACAGACACAGGGCTTATGGAACATGTCACTTCAGACCACTCAGACACTACTTTAGCAGTATGTATCTTAAAGTATTTTGTTTTTTTGTAAAATAAAAGTTCTCTAAAATTGGTATCTCGGTGAATACATGATTTCCTTTTAATGTGAATGTCAAACTTTCATCGATGTAATTATAGGGACTTACAGCCCAAATAAAAAAAAAATTATGAGGTCTGCTGAACTCGGACTTTGCAATGGAAAAACCATAGGATAAGTGTTTTCTGTACATCTTTTAATAATGTAGTTTTAACACATTTTTCTTACACATGTCAAGTACCTCAATATACTGATATAGATTTTGTTTGACATATGTATATCTATAATCTAACATATCTTATTGATATGCATGTTTTAGTCAGAAATGATGTAAGTGGATTAGATTTTGAAATAAAAAGTTTTTTACATCAATATTTCATACACAGGTACACTGGTTGATGTATCATAAAAATAATATCATAATATATGATGCATCCAATTTAAATTAATGAAACTTTGTTGAAGTGCCAAATGCGGAAATTGTTGCCCTACCTAACAATCTTAATATGTCTTCCATTATCCCCATAAAAAAAAAACAATCCACTTGATATATAGATGACAGATATTCCCAAATCTTCATTAAAATAACTGATTTGTTGAAATTGGTAATAATTGAAACTATTAAAATTATTGTTGTTGCTTAACTACATCATGTTATATGGTTTTATAATGTTTCTTATGTAATTTAAACCGAAACTATTTTAGGTGGTATGTCCAGTATGTGCATCAATGCCTGGTGGAGAGCCGAATTTTGTAACAGATGACTTTGCGGGACATCTCACACTTGAACACCGGAGTGGACCTAGGGATCTTATATCATTTCTCATATCCTTTTTAATATGACAATATTTATAAATAAATTACAATACTCTTAGATTGTAAACAAAATTGTCAGAGATGAACTCTTTGTTTATTAAGGCATTTGTCATTACCTAATTTTAATACACATCTAATATGCAATAGTAAGTGTTTATTAAGAGGTAATTTTCCTCAATTTTTAGCTATGTTCTATGTTATTTTTTTCCTCCTTTACCATTATTAGATGTTTATTAATAAATTTGGATACACTTTTAAAAAGATCCCCATATATTATAGAATATTACAGTTAAACATGAATATAAATCAACATATTTTTAACTTATTATGTGATATTTTCATAATTGAGCTTTAAATTAAATTATATAGTGTTTTTGAAGTAATTGTCCTTAACACATAAACACGATGAGCCAAGCGGCATCAGGCATGGCGGAGTGCGCCGCATGCCGCCCTCGGGCCGCGGGGTGAGCCGTCCACGACGCACTAACATGCAATTTAGGTAGTAAGTCACTCGGGTTTTTGTTTACTATTTTAGCTTAAGCAATTCACAAATGAAACATACACTCTATACACTTCAAATTACACTTTAATTTCATATGATAAAGGTTTTTGTTTAAATGTAATTTCGGTTCTGTATCATTTATAAAACTGTTTCATAAAACTGTATTATTTTAGATAAATAATAAACATTGACATTATTATACTCGTCCTATAATTTATATGGATACCAAATAGGCAATTGGAGACTTATAAGAATGTTTTTTGAATAAAACATTAATATAGGTAATTCCATCACTCTAACAAAACAGAAGTAGCAGAAGTCCTATTAAAATCCTTCTTAAATTGTATCTGTATAATATATCTTTTTATTAAACAATGCATTAACTCTTGCTGACTTAACACATAAGAATAGGCCTATGTATTAAATCTAATTGGAAATAAATGCGCTTACAGTAGCGGCGGCATATCTTCTCTGTCGCCGTCGTCTCGCGATGCGGTGGTGGATCCGATCGCGGAG
>LQNK01000387.1:191189-204863 GCA_001586405.1 Phoebis sennae | reverse complement strand
CATAAATTTACTGAGTTACAGTAAATTTATGAGTTAACAAATTAATGGTAAAGAATATTTATATCTTAACTAGATAATCACACACATTTTTGTATAACAACTTTTCTTATCATAATAACTACACATTCCAAGTATTACTGTTATTGTACTTTCAGGAATGCACTAAGAGGAACTTATTTAAAAAATTCCAAGAAGTATCCCAAGTCGGGGAATAAGCCAGTGTGCTCTCAGAAATGGTCCTGAAACAAATATTGTTCATGAGTTATGTCATATATCTAGACTTTGTAAACATAATATTACATTAATTACAGTAATGTTGTTAATGATGATCAACATGATGTTGGCATCACAATGGGATGATGTCATGAGACACTGAAATTGGCATGAAACATTTATCATTGAAACCATTCAATATTTTTTAATGTATATATTACTTGTTCCAGTATAATAATTATTTGTCTGTGTCTTGTGCACAATGAACAACATTTGTGTGGATGGGCGATTTTCTCTATTTCTATTTCATGTATGGGGTAGGGGTAGGCATAAGCTCTCTAGGAGTATTCTATTATCTACAGCAGGGTGTCCAACATTGATTATGTAGCAAAAAAAAACACAAATTATCAGGGACGTCGCCAGCAGGTGGGCCATGACGTAATTTTAATTCTAGTCAATGTATGTAAGATTTTTTAAATATTAGAGTGACAAAGGTTTTTTTTTTGATAAAGTTGATTGAAACTCATGGGAATGATCAATCAAGCTAGTCACGTCACACCAAGGACTACAAACTCTTAATTGATATTCTGCAATTCTGCAACTGTTTAAAATGTGTTGAGTATATTCGGTATACCTAGTACTTGCGCGCGTACTCCCTCGCCTGCGGGTAGCGGTCGGGGTAGGCGGCGCCGGGCGGCGGCGGCTGGTAGGCGGGCGGGTAGCGCGCCTCGTACGTGCCGTAGCGCGCCTCGCCGCCTGACCACGCCGCGTCGCCGCCGCTGCTGCCTGGAACGACGAGTTATTGTTTTCAATATTCTATCTATCCCTTGTATTGCTTACTAAAGTCAGACAAATCTATCTATTTGCACTTACTTTGATTTCAATATCCTAATAACAGATACATTCGCTATGACTTTTGTCTATCTATTGTCATATGATTTGACATAACAATCTATCTATAATCATTGATACATTATTGAAAATGGCCGTTACATTATAAAAATCCTAGATACACTATCGACGTCTCAAAAATGACAGCATGAAACAAGTGAACAATTAAAAATTGTGCAATCATTTCAAATAGTCTCATGTCAACTGCGTTTAGCCACGCTCGATAAAATGCCAGAAACAGTATGTCAAGAAGGTTATATAAGGATGGGATATCTTAATTTCTTTTTAATGATTATAGGTAGAGAATAAAACTATAATATGCCATATCAAATAGGGCCAAACTATAATACGACAATGGCCAATTGTTTACTTTAAATTGTAAATAATTAAATTGTTTAAATTGTTCACATAAAGTTGAATTTTGTAAAATATTTTTTGATATCATAACTATAAATTTATTCATGGTAAATAAATAAATAAATAATTTCTTGGGATGCATCTTTATTTATATTTATTTAGCTAATAAGATTATATTTATTTAGACATTAAATTACCTTTAGTCGCGGTTGTGGTGTCCGGATATCTGGTAGAGGCGTTCCAGCTGCGTGCTTCGGGTTTGCTCGGCGGCGACGGCCGGTACTGACGCGTGTCGCGCGCTTCGTACGTGCGGCTGCAATTGTTTAGTTGTTTTAGAGCTCAGTTAACTGTTCTTATTAGAGGCCGTCCATTAAACAATAAATAAATAAATTAATCACGTTATGTTAATACATGGTAAGGTTTAAGGCTATACTTCCCTCCACCCTTCGAATCTCATGTCATTAATGGATGGTCCCTTAGGGCAACTTTAGTATACTAAATGAAAATAATGAGTGCATGAATAAGAGTGTCAAAAATATTGATCATTATTGATTCATCAATTATTGATTAATGGTATTTTTCACGTTTAGTTAAATATTGCGAAGGCACTTAAACAATATAGACAATGTTGAATTAATAAATTCAAATATATTTTTAAAATATTTATTCTCTGTTTACTTACCTCGGCTCTTTTGGTCTTGTGCCGGGGGGCATTGGCTGCCTGGTGTCATCATTGGTTGTGCCATTGCTTGGATATTTCATGTTACCAGCTAGAAGAAGATAATAATTTAAAAAACCCTTTAGTATAAAGTGTATTGCCACAATTTCCAAGATGGCTTTAGAAAGTAATCTTTAAATTCACTGTAAACTAGCACCTGAGTTACATAGTAACATAGAGAGAGGGCAAACATCAGTATTTGTTAAAACTCCCGACTAAATCGGCTGCCTTAATATATTATTTAAACCTCAAACAACAACATTTTAAAAATTGCATGCAGCATCATATATTGTTTATATTTTTTTTTAATATTCAGGGTTTATTTAGACTTAGCCACGCCACTAGCCAGGTCTGCAGTTCCATGTCAATTGTACAAGTTTTAAATGTTCCCAGCTCTCGGACGATTTGTTTGTAAATGTCTGTAAATACTCACACGACACATGTCTGGGATAGTCGCGCTTGTAGTCGCGGTCGCGGTCGCGCTTGTCGGTGGTGCGCTCGTAGCTGGCCGACATGTCGAACCGCGGCGGCGGCGGCGCCTCGAACTGACCGCCACGGGATGTCTGCCAAATTAAATTTATATATGTATTAGCATTATTATTATTTGCTTTTTAATGCTTATAGAGGATTTGAGGAATTCATACGTCATGATCAATTTTACCACATATTTTAAATTCCGACCTTTTATAGCTGTAATGAATGCTCAGTTCATGAATGTTTTTTTAAATTAGTATGTAGCCCACACAGACACTACTCTTTTTTTCAGAATTTTCTAAATCGGCCCATAAATGGCGAAGATATGCGGTAACATATATATGCATAAAAAAAATATATATGGTCGAATTGTAATCTGCATTTCCTCCTTTCTTTCGAAAGTCGGTTGAAAAGATAAATATTTGCATAATATATTTTAACTACTTAAAAATTCTTGTAGAATCCTCACCATAGGCGGAGGCGGCGCCCTCTTGTGCCTGGCGTCGCGTTCGTAGGCCGGTTCTGGCGGCGAGCCTCCCTTTCGATAGCTTCCCTCGTAGCCGCGCTTGCGACGCTCTTCCTCCAACCTAAAAAAATACAGATTAATTTTATTACAAACCACTCCTCTACAGGTTCGTCGGATACCCAATTTAAGCACAAGGCTTCTACAACGTTAGACGTACTCACGTTATTTTGTATATAAATGTAAGATATTTTTATATCACAATACGCGAATAAAACACAACAAAATAAGTACTATGTATCTATTACACGTATTATCGTTGCTACGAAGTATCGCGACCCGCGCGGCACGTTGTTGTGTGAAGTCACAAGTGGTCATGTAACCGGATAGCGGGTCTTTAATATTTGGATACATTTTCTAGCAAACTCATTAATAAAACATCACAAACCTTAACTGTTCCCTCTTGAGTTCTAATCTCTCCAACTCCAACTTTTCTCTTTCTAGTCTGTGACGTTCACGCTCAAGCCGCAATAATTCATTCTTTTCGCGTTCAATTTTTTCCCTGAAAAATCAAATATTTTAATAAGTTTCAACGTTTTAGCACAGTAAAATAACAAATTCATCAAAATCATGGTTGAAATGGATGTTTAAATTGCTCTAAAAACAAATTAAATAATAAATATTTTCTTTGTTTTTTAATTTTTTTGAAATAGCCTAATTGTGTGATAGCTTATTAGCTCTTCTCTAAACACACACTACTGTAGGGGATCACCTCTCGGCCCGGAGCTTCTCGCGCTCGATGGCGAGGCGGCGCTTCTCCTCGCGCTGCCTGCGCTCGCGCTCGCGCAGCGCGTCCTCGGCGGCGCGCCTCCTGCGCTCCTCCTCGCGCGCGGCGCGCGACCGCTCCCTCGCGCGGGCTACGTCACGCTCTTTCTGAAAAATTATAGTTGAAAATGTAAATTCCTACTCATATTAGCTTTTTCATATCTAGCACATGAAATTCTTAAAGCCACAGGCAACGTTAGTTATAAATAATTAAAACAGCAGCTGTGTGGTAATTCCTAACTTGTACTAATATTATTTCATAATGTTTATTTTAATGTCAATAAAAAAATTAAAAATATAATTTGTGAATTGAGTTACAATATTGCGCACAATTAATTAACCTCGCAAATACAGTCTTCACAATGTTAAACATAGCAAATCAAAACTTACCCATATTTTGGAGAATGATAGAACTTCTTTAGGAGATCGTCTGCGTTCCCGACTTCTAGTGCTACGCCTACCTTTTCCGTCCTGGAATTATTTTATATTTAAAATATTAACTCATTGCTATTTATTGAAAAATTGATACACATAAAATATAATAATATTTAGTTTTGTTTGTATTTTAATTTTCTATTGTATAATTAATTAATTAGACAATTATGGAGCTTTCCGCCCACGCCTTCTCACGCGTGGACTACTATCCTATCTTTTAAGTTGGATCAATCTGCACATGGTGATATCGGACAAACACTGTGACACGTAATTTATATATATTAAGATAATAAGTAATTAGTACCTTTTCAGATCGGTGCGATTTTTCCCTAGTACGTGACGTTGAGCGAGTACTCTCAGCGCCCGAAACATCTCCTTCTTTCTTGGGTATCGATTCCCCTTTCTCGCCAGCTTCTGGATTATCCTGCAAAAACGTAAATTAATTAGCATGAAAATTTGCCTTTATTCACTGAAATTATAAAGAAATAAAAAGTATTTTATTTAAAATGGAAAGTACTCGCGTTAAAACAAACACAAGATTATACTATTATAAAGAAAGATATGTATGTGTATACAATATCAATGTATATAAGAATATGTCACACATCGGTAAAACGCCCTAGTACCTACGCTATAATGTGGTTTTACCAATTAAATATGAAACGGTGACAGTAATTTACGCTCTTTAAACAATTTGCAATACCAATAACTGACAAAGTATTGGTTATTTAGTACAACAAATGAAACTTACTTCATTTTCCTTAGCGTCGTCCTTGCGTTCCTTGCTGGGTCGTCGTTCGGGGCGCGCCGCGGACGCCTGCCGACGCGACGATGACTCCGATTCTGACTTGGCCTTTTCCACGGATATCATACGACCGTGTAATTCTGTAATAAGGTCAATTTTAAACTAGCTGAGCTGCGAGATTTCACCCGCATTTATCTCCCGTTCCCGTAGGATTTTCGAGGTAAAAACTATCCTCGGGTTTCAAAGAATCTTTGTACAAAATTTCATCCAAATTGGTCCAGTAGTTTTAGAGAATATTTAAATATTTCCACTTTATAATATTAGCATAAATTTTATACTAATGTTATGAATACATTTGTATTTTTGTATGTAAAACATTGCGTTCGATTTCAACAATTCTTTCACCATAAGAAAGCTGAACCTTCACTGACTGACATATGTATGATTTTATGTATAGGAGCGAAAGCGCGCGGAACAGCTAGTTACGAATATACAAAAAGCTTTGTTACAAACACTCGAAGTGGTTTGGCACAACATTTTGCCTCTTTGTTTAATAGTACTTATAAAAAATAAAATGTGTATGTCATGTGTGTTATTGTCATCTAAACATGACAATAGGGATCAGAACATTGGTCCTGAATCCTTGAAACGCCATACCCAAAGTTCATCAGATCTGATTGAAGTTTTATGGTAGACTAGTAGCTGATGAAGAAAAACGAAGGGATGTTAAAAAAATTACCTGTTCTATGTAAATTTTTGATGCAGTTTTCAGCATCTTGAGGACTTGCCATTGTCACATAACCATAGCATCGCGACCCTGGAGTGCGGGCATTGGTTACTACTTTCGCTCCAATTACCTTAATAAGAAAAAAAAAACATTTCTTTACTATCTATGGTATTTTAGTATGCATATCTTTTTCAATTCATTCAATATAATCATTATAATATTTTATAGGGATTTGTGTCATGCATTGAATAGATTTCAAAACTATGATACTGATTAGAAAAATTCATTAAGCACTAAAATCCTACATTATTTCGCAAGAACATATTTGCTCGATTTTATTAGGAAAAATAAAATAACAAGTTTGAACAGTTGAAGATTTTGAATATTGATATTTTACTTAGCATATTAATCATCTCCAGTCAAGATGATGTACTTGAATGCTAGTTCAGTTGTTTCTCACATACAGTTTTATAATTCAAATAATAAAAAATGTCTGTATAATAATAGTTTATGACCATTAACTTTCTTGAAATGTTCATTTACCTTTCCATGTTTACTGCACAGCTGTTTCAAGTCCTTAGCGCGAGTGTCCCCTGACAAACCACTGACCCATAAATTTCGAGCACCACCCTCTTTTGTTTCATCTTTCTTTTCCTTTTTATCATTTTCCCCATCTTTGTCTTTATCATCTAAAATAAAATGAATATTGTTAAAAACAATAAATTTCTATTCCTAATGACATCATACTGTAATAAACTAATAGAGGGCTATGTAAAATTTATGCCGAGTGTAGAAATGTTATGTGATTCTACTCAAATGCCCAATTATAGATTTAGTCAGTTAACTATAAATCATTACGACTATTGTGATGTGAGGGTATATGGGTTGTGACGTCAATAAGACGTTCAAACACCAGACGCAATCGGTATCAATGCGCTTGGATACTAAACTACTACTCTTTTATAGAAATATTATGACAGCTAACAATTACGAAGTGACATTTTCACAAATAATCCTACCTTTCTGGTCTTTCTCATTTTTCTCACCATCATCATTGCTGAAAGGAAAAACATTGATCATTAAATTGTTACTTATAAGAAGATATATGATTGTTAAGTTACAGATAGTAAGATTACATTATTGAGACATTTATCTTTTGAAGACTATCATAGAATATTTTGTCATTCACTCAGTCAACTACAAAGTTTTGCACCGTTACTCCACCGTATATGAAGGACGTTGATAACTGCGTCGCCGTAATCCCACGAAGCCTCTACTGATGCCGCTCTGAAGATAATCAGCTTCTTATAGATGTCAAGTGATTGGTATTATCTCCATGATGAGCTGGAAGTTTCTTCTTATGGTGTTTTTCTTGATCTCGATGTCCAAACAGGATGAAGGGATGTTCAATTGATGGCAGCAGCCTGCAGCTCACAGCTTTGGTCTTCTTTTTTTGGTGCAAAACTTTGTAGTGATTACGAAAATGTTTTTATTATTTTATAATAGAGTATTCGAAGTATAAAGGTGCGCAAAGACGGCGTCGCGACGGTCTGTCGACGTTCACCAACCTAGTGGCTGCAGCTTCGGAAGTTACTTGTTGATTTTCAGTTGAGGGAGCATCGTCAGGAGCCGCATCTTCATTTGGTGAAGTCTCGGTGTCTGCAGCCGCTGTTGAGTCGTCCAGTGCCGCGTCATCTAAGTCAATGACAATTGTGAGTTGGGCCAGCACAGGTTGCTTTGAAAAAGCAGCCCGCCCTGTGTTTCTTCTGTTATTCGCACAGGAAATAAAAACTTGTACTTGAGAATACTTTCACACCTTATGGAAATAATCTTCACCTGAAAACTTGATTTGATATTAACACCTTTGTCTTTATGACATGGATCAATAATGGTCTGAATCGGTATGTCCACAGTAAAAGTGGGCGGACATTTGATGAGCACTCGGAGATGGAGTTAAGAATTTCTCATAAGGAAACAGAAGTGCCAACAATGCTTTTATTGAGAAAGCTTTTTCACTTTATATCTATGGTAAAAGCTTTCAGATCTCTTTGCACTATCCTTCCTTCTCTGGTACAATAATTTTACTTATTTGTTCACATCCAATGTGTTGCATCTGAGGGTATATAAGCACCATAACTATCAATTGTGTTCTTCCATTCAAAAAATTCTCCTTTTTTATAACAGCAACACTTCACAACAATTTTTTTAATTATAAGTACACAGTATGCAGGCAATTCTAAATGCATAGGTTTCATTATGAAAATCCATATATATTTTAACAATAATTATTATTAGTTAAATAAAATAAATATATATATTATATAAATGAGTTGTGGTAATGAAGGTTATAGATGACATTTGAAAATCAAAATAATATATGTAATGATGAAGCTTATTATTTCCACACACTTACCTTTTTTGTTTTTAGTAGTATTATCGGTCTGAAAGAAACAAAAATAACAAATGAGTATTACAGAAGTACATGATGTAATGTAACATGATTTTTTATGGTACGACAATTTCAAACAACACAATATTATGTTAGATTTCATTGACTATTAAAAGAATAAAGTATGTCACTTCTGTGTATTTTCTTTATTGACTACAGAAATTATAAACGCAACTATTGAAATTGATATTATAGTACCAGAGAGATATTAATCAATGTCCATCATTTCCACCATATTGTAACCATTGGTAATTTTTGATTTACTAGATGGTAGAATAAAGTCTACCTTGAAGACATAGAAACATACCTCTTCATTAAGGAGTTCATCTTCCCCAAGATCTAAATTGATACTGTCTTCAGCATCTGTATTGTTTTCTCCTTTATGATCTTCATCCTGTTTGTCAGCTTCATCAATACTTTCGTCTAAACATTGTTTTTTAGCCGGTGTTACCTCAGGTTCGTCCTTACTTTCACGTTTACGATTTGCTTTTTCACTTTCTTCAACATCCATGCCGTCATCCTTCTCCTTTGCATTATTATCATCATGATTAGATTCTAGTTGTTCTGTCTCATCGTCACCCGCTGTATCTTGAACTATCATATCTTCCATAGCAGGAGAGTCCTCGTTTTCAGGTTCTATGGAGCTTTCAGTGCGCCTCGTCCTTTTGGTTGGAGTTTTTACATCAGTAGAGCTTAAATCAAACTTATATGTCGCGGGATCGTGTCCTTGCTCTTGTAAATGCTAAAACATATCATGACGTTAAATATTTGTATTTTCATTCAGATTAGTAAGTTTATTATTTCTTACAATTTACCTTAGTTAATCGCTGGATTAACACGCTGCGTATGCCGCTTTTATCTAGGTTACGCTTCTCTAACTCCGCGCGTAAATCTATAACTCTGAGTTCTTCTAATGATTTTTTTCGGTCCGACATCGCCCGATGTTATTTTAGTATATCTATTAATATCTTAAAGTTTATTCGAGCAGACGCTCTTTATTTACAACTGAAAATGTTTTCAATTTCAATGCAACCATTCAGTAAATGTAGTCAAAATGGCGACTGCTCGATTCAATAAATATGGCACAGATGTAATAAAATTTCAAAAATGTGACAGAAACTATTTTAGAGACAGATAGAAAATAAAAGAAAAAGATTAACCTATTATAATAAAGGCTACTATTCACGTCATAGCAGTTGAAGACTGCTAAGCGAAATCATCACATTTCATTAAATAAGCTTTTAACATTAAGATACAGAATTGCAATACAGCATATTTAAGGTTAATCCGTCTATTAATAACACTTTGTATTAATCTCGTCTTAACTTGCATGGTTTATATAAATAACGTGACCATACTCTGAATTCTATTGTTTATGGTCATATTTCTCAAATTAAATGTCAAAACAAAATACAAATCGGTCTGATTCTGATAGTTCCATTTCTTATATTTTTCCTAATATTGAAAATATAAGAATTTGTTAATTAAACATTGTAATTATACAAAAATGATTGTAGGTTAGTATTTAAATATTTCTTTTGATTGCAGTGTTTTTAGAATTTTATTCTTTTTCCTGATTTACTTCAGTTCAATCAATTTTCAGAATCAGTTTGTGATACGGAGACTACAAATGATTTATTGGACAAGTTAACTTTGCGACAGTTACATTTGATGGAAGAGAAGATGTGCAGTGAAATAAATATTGAAACAAGTATAAATAACGGTTGCTTTCACTTGGCAAAATCAAGATACATTATGGGCCAGACATCTGTTAGTAAGGAGAGACTCCCAACGGAAGGAAGTATAGAATTTTCAGCCTCGACCCAATGTGAAATTGTTGAAGAGGATAATATGAAGCAATTGAAAATTATTGAAAATAGTTCAGATACTGTTAATCCAATGCACTGGTTTGGTGTCTTAGTTCCTCAGAATTTACATAAAGCAAAAAATATATTTCAAAATACAATTAATTTTGTTGTGGAATGTGCAAACATTCAGATACAGTTATTAGAAAATCTAAACAATATTTATCTATTAAAAGAGTATAAGAAAGCTGTGAAATCAAATTAAAATATTAAGGTAAATAAATATTTTATTAATAAGATTTTCTTATTATTGAAACTATACAAAATCAACAACTTTTAGTTTATACATTTATGTATAAGCCTAATTCTATCTACAACCTGAATGAATTGAACTTGGCACTAACATAGTCATACTTTTTTATATTATTCAGCTAGTAAACAAATCTGCTTGGCAATGGAAAACCAGTCACCTATTTGACAATAAAATTAAGTTATCAGTCTAATGTAAATACAAGTAGCACACACCTATTATTGAATCAGGGAAATTAGACTTCACTGTTTAAGCAAAATACGAACTGTCTTTAAAATTGTTAAGACCACATTTTTCTTTCTCTTATATTTTTTATTTAGTGGTCCAATAATTAAAACTTATGTTTCGATTAAATTTCTTTGCAGATTAAAAGTGAAGTGAAAAATGGATTCTAAAATTATTTCAAGAATAACAAGGCCAGCTGAAGATCAAATAAAATACCAGAAAGGTATTTTTATTAATTTATATTATATATTTAGAATCATTATGTGGAAATAATAAAAGGATATAGATATGTGAATTCAAAGTATTAAATCAACATTACACTGGATGGATTTTTTATTAGCACTTCATTATTTTTCATGCATGAATGTGAGGGTAATTTTTTTTGAGTAAAAGACAAAATTTCACTCCGGGTTCAGTAGATTAATTTTGTTAAGATTGTGTTTTTTTTTATTTGAGTCCGCGAATGAATAATCTTATTCACAAATAGCAGAAATTTGATCATCCTTGAGTTTTGTATGAAAGGGAATGTGAAAAAATATTGCATAAATTAAAATTGGTTTAATGATTTAATTTACATCTAATAATAATTTACACTTAAATATAATAAAACAAGGAACATTATGAATACTCTCTTATTGTAAATTACATAAAATTATAAATATAAATCAGTTTAAAAAATTATTAAAGTATTAAAATACAGATAAATTGTGCTAAATTTCAATTGAAAATTAATTGATACAAATAACATTACATAATACATTTGTGCTCAATTAAAAGTAGTCATGACTAGACACAATGAGCTAATTAAATTGTTGGATACAAAATTAATAACAATTTGATTCATTATACTTATCAAATAAATTATATTTTTACCAATTGTGTCAACATCTAATGTAGTAAACATTTTATTATTAAGACATAAAAGATAACTCAAGATTAGAAAACTTTCATTAAAATAAAATATAACATGGAATGTAATTGTTGTTTTTTACAATCTTATAACATTTATGCATTTCATTTGCATTCAACAATTATACTTAAGTCAAACATACAATATAACAAACAACAATAAATTAAAAAATATGTATTTTAAAAATACAATAGAAAATAAGTACAAAATATTTAATAAAACTAACAAATGCAAAATATTTAATAAAACTAACAAAAACCTTGTATATTGTGTAATAAGTACAATATTTTAAACCCTTTTTCATCCAATGGTCTTTGGAATATTTAACATATTTATTTATTATCTTAAAATTGCGTAAATGAACATATCAGAATAAAAAAAATGTGAATGGTACAGAATAATTGATAATCAATTAATGAAATGTAGAATAGACAATACCCTAATTAATAGAAGAAGTAAAACATATTACTCAGTTATTATTAAATATGAGTAAAAGAACTATAAAAATACACATTCTGATCAAAGTAATAATGTCATCAATTTATTTGCAAAGAACCTTTACTGTGCTGGTTCAAAGATGAAGAAAAGATTCTTGAAAATTATAATCAATATGAAGACATTTTTGCTCTTTGAATTTTTGTTTTTAATACACAATATTGCATATTTATCAAATGCTATTATCATGCTAAATAAATATTATAATATACTGTGATGAGGAATCATCCCTTTCCACAATTTAATTAATTGCTAATAACATTCCTCTAAATTCATATTTCATACACACACGCGTATATTAATATCATTCTCTAATTTATTTAAAATTGCACTTCAAAATAATTTTGAATTGATTTAATACATACATGTATATCTAATTTTAATGGACGTGAATGCTACACCATTGAATAATTATTGGCTATCATGGCTCTGAGTAACAAATGCAGTTGGTATTCTTATATTGTCTGTTTGTGCTATAATTTGTTTTTTACATTTTGGTTGAATAGAATTCCTTTTCAGAGCCATGACTGCATTGTACGTATTGACATAAGCAAAGCACACCTCAGAGACGCCAATGTCTCCTTTCCTAGATTTTTTAAAATTCAGTTCTAGTGCAAGAATGTTTTAGAAATAGTAGAGCCGCCGACGCTATCGAGTAAAGTACACGATACTGCACTGTATAAGTGATTAAAGATAATTAGATCATTGTATAATTACCAAAGAAGAAACCTGCCAAGGCTAGGCTACAACCGTACTTCTGTCATAAATAAATGAATATAAATTATTTAGTTTAGGTGTGATATTTTGACATTTTATCACACAGCTTTGTGCTATCGCTTTTACACCGTACAATAATGGAAAGCATGATTAGTTCAATAGCGATAACCGCAATGGAAATACTGTTTTTGCATGAGTCATGTCTCGAATTTGAAAAGGGTATTTCTGTGTTATCGCCTGTCCGAAACATAATCTAGACTTAAATAGGAGACTTCTTTGATGATTATTCAATCGCGTAATCGCCCATCGCTTTAGGTAAGTAATTGTATCAATTACGGGTACATTAGTGCGTATGTGCTTATAAAGACTTCGCACAAAGTAAGTAACGTACGAGCTTCTTGGCAAAATTATTTATCTAGTACGAATAGGACTTATGGGCTTGCTTTATAGTAAAAATAGGTATAGAGCGCGAATACGGCAATATGAACTCTAGACACGAGAATCATACTACACGCAATTGTAAAGTTTCCCGTTAGCAATACAAAATTGTAAATAGGTATGGAAATGATATTGTATATGATTTATAAGAACATTATTTTATATAAAGAACATCTGCTGACTGACACAAAGGACATGGTTTGTGCGCTCTACACTTACTTAAACTCTAGGTATGCGTCATGTACTCCCTATGTGACGGCGCACCGCGCAGGCGCAATTCTCTGCACATAAAACGAATGTTCGATACGTTTTAACTTATCCGCGTATAAATGCGCTCCAAAATACGCCTTCTAGGCCTATTATACTATCCAATGTTAAGGGCTTAATCTATGGGATGGGGGTGTTCTATGGCGATCGGAGCTTTGTAATAACTCCCTTGTAATAAGCGCTATCCTGGGCTAACGGACACCAACTTCG
>LQNK01000387.1:179421-190720 GCA_001586405.1 Phoebis sennae | reverse complement strand
TTGGGAAGAAACGAAAACTTTTCACCGTTACGTGTGAAAAAGTAATTAGAAAATAGAGCGACATTCGCCTACATAACATGATATCAAAAATAGCTTTACTGCATACTCACTGCAATCCATTAACAAAGAACTTTTCCGTTATATAATCGCGGCAGTTGGAGTTTTCGAACGCGAGGTAGAACTTGTATTCCTTGTCGAGCATTTCCAAGCAGTTAGGGTCGGTGCGAGGGCAGTGATGGGAGCCGCAAGCCCCGTAGATGTCGACCGGGATGTGCTTGGAGAGCTGCCGCGCGTACTGAAGGCGTCGGTTGCGAGCGTGGCAGTTGGACACGAACCATGCGACCTAAGAGGAATAAAATGTATAGATACTTATAGCAGGGGTTTCACATTTTACACTATGATTTTTTAATTTTTGTATGAGACAAGATATGACGTTTGTATAGTATCAAAAATGTATATTTAGTCATGAGGAAATGTAAAGATTGAATATGTTATCTATTGAAATGAAATGAATACACTTTATTGAACACCCCATTAAAGTAATCAAACATGGAACATAGGTAAAAAAAGCACATAACAAAAGAATGGACATGCACAAATGGCGACCTTCTGGCTACATAGCCATCTCTTCCAGGCAACCAATTATATATAATAGAAAATATAACGTCTTAAAATATTGCTACAATTGAGAAACGGATAGGTATTACGTACTATTTCTGATATGCACTTTTAATTTTCGGGTCCATTAAAGAACGTGCACTTACGTAAGTAATAAATATGGCAACATGGAAGTCACATAGTCGTAAAAATACTTAATGAACTATACGACGCAATACTCCGTTATAGTGATTAACCACATGGCTGTAACTTTTTATTCATAGTAAAATAAAACAACCGTAAATAATTTCTGAACAAGTCGTGTTGATTAAATTTCTATAAAATCGATAAAATTTCTCTTTACAAGAAAAACAATATGCTTTAAAATATAGTCCTGGAAATATTATGAAAATCTACGTTTAATTGTTATCGCGATAATAATATGGCGATATATTTTTATCACGTTCGCAATCACCACAATATCCCATCAAAACTGAAAGTAACAAGTGCGCAATTTATTTAACATTCTATAACATCATGTTTTATATTTTAATTTACAAGTAAGATAGTATAAAGTTTAACGACTAAATTATTACTCTTTGTTGAAGGCCAAAAATAATTATCCAATTGAATAGATAGGATTCATTACAGTTAAATATAGTATAAAACAATATATAATACGTTAATACTGATTCTTTTTTTTGCTCTCTTTAGTTTAATTTATTTATTTATAATCATAATTGTAATCAGGTCAACTGTTTACACGGAGAATTTCCAAACATAATTATTGTGATTACGTTTACAAGTGCAATCATTTCTGAAATTAAATCAAATTAACACGAGTTACGCTTAACATAGGTATACATATTTTTAAAAATAAATCAATATGTTTATAAGACTTGAGGATAGACTTGATGAAAGTATGGATGAAATATGTGAAGAATATGACGGCTGCTATTGACTGTGGAAGTTTTAGTACATGTTGTGGAAATGGGTAGGAGAAAGATAGAGGATCATAAATATGTGATTCTTTCCTATAAGTTCATTATAAGAGTAGTAGTCAATATTGTAAAAAAGTAGTAATTGCGATATTATAAATAATCGATTTAATAACGATACAAATAAACAAATACAATATAGAAATGCATGTCGATCACTGACGCCGGACTGCGCCTCTAAGTAGGTAGGAGGAATAACATGATTATACCTTCTTGGTCTTATTAGCTGCGTAGTTCCGTTCCAGCTCCTTTTCAGTGACAACAGGATCATGGTACACCCACTTCTCGTAAGGCGCTACGATGTCCGAGTCATGGCGGTAGGTAGCGGTCCAATTGAACACGTCGACCGACGTCGGACGTAACGACGCGGTGTGGTATGGACATTCCAAGTAGTAGAGGATCCATATCTGGAAGTAACGTTCGTTATGGAAATATAAAGAAAATTGCTACTAAAGTTCAATCATTTAAGCTAGAGTAACTATATTATCATTTTCGTCCATCAAATAGTATATAAATATATTATATGCATTTTTTGGGTAAAATGAATAATATTTTTAGTAAAAATACACAAGGCGCCCGTAGAACTTGGATTGACACGCTGCCGCGTTTCTAAATAAGTACTTAGACATCTACCTTTAATTCAATTTATGGGGCTTGAGTATTATTAGAACACCACCGGTCATTCATCCAATTTTATGTATTTTCACAATTGTTAATTAGAGATAGTAAAATTACATCACTGAGTAATAAATTTCAACCAAATGGGATTGTTATTGTGTTATGCAGGAACATAAATAACATTTCTTTCTCTATTTAAATATCTTTCTCTAGATTTATTACTAAGATTTATTACAATTTACAATAAATCTTACTTTGTTTTGTCTCCAAATAAACTTACTTGGTTCGGCGGTCGCTTGATGTTGAATGGAGTGTGGTGGTCCTTAAACAAAATGGCGTCTGCCGTGCCAGCTTCCCTCGAGTCTCCTGTCAGCATGCACCTGTCCACTGGACATTTGTTCCTGATGAACTCTGTACGGCCACCTGACACGCCCCACGTGCCCAGCCCGTTGGCGAGGAGAATCTTCTTTATGGGCACGTCTTCATCCTTGGGCAACGTGTACATGAGTTGTTCGACAATTCTGTTAAAAAAATGGTTAGGGTAGTTCGTCTCGTTGTGGGTAAGGCAAGAGTAAGAAAGATAGTTTTTTAGTAGTTCTCAATGCTATGTGGAGTAAGTCGTCATTAACAGTCTAGTTTAGCTGCCAATATAGTTGTTTTATTTTATTTATTGTTCATGTAGGCAAAGAAAAGTAGTTACTTAGCCCACAAAATACACAATTTTTTAAAATCGCTTAACTTCGTACCGATGATGTGTACGAATATAAGCGTCACAAGGTAAAAAACTAAAAACATCCAGTGTTAATTTCTCATTTGCATAGTAGGTAATAGGTATCTACTATACTTCAGGTAAAAAAGAACAAGTACTTACGCATTGAAGAAAATGCATTAAAATGCTAATGAATTAGTAATTACATTTTTTGCCGATAAAAATTGAACGATTGATTTAATCGCCATACTTTCATGCTTCAGTTTTATAATTACAATACAGTGCATAAAAGGCTTATCCTTTTATATAAGTTTCAGTACAGAATGCTACATAATAGGATACAGGTTTTATCTAACATGTAATGTTCAAGTACAAAGAGATATCTAGATAAAATTAAATGAAAGGAATGTGCATAATTACCTGTCTTCACTAGGCAAGTCTTCTGGAAATAGCCTTGCGAGTGGATCATGGTTCTTGGGTCTCCTTTCACCGCCGCTCATATACCAAGGTCGCTTAGAAAACTCATCCTCCACATTATTCAACTCATCCTCGCTTTCGGTGATCGCATTCTGAAAGGATAATGTCGTCACGCTTTTTAATTAAAAGGGCCTGGTCACGTCGCGTAAAATACACAATACAAAGGTGACATCAGTTGTTCATATCATTTTAGGCGTGTAATTTTAGTACGTTGTATTGTAATTTGTATGCTTGTTTTGAGGAAACATCGGAAGTTTTAAAAGCAAAATGGCACAGAGTATCTAGATATCACTGATTTTTTTTGTTTGTTTTTTCTTAAGTATGTTTTACTTTCAGAATTTTACATATAAAGTGGACATTATGAATTATAAAAATAATTAAATAAAAAATGATATTGTGCCAAATTCTACAAAAGTGAAAGTGACTTTTTATGACAATTTTATAATTAGGTAGATAATTACCTACTTTAAGATTTTTAACTATTACTAAGTAAATACTAAAAGACTTAAAAAGGTGTTAATGTTTTAACGAATATCCTGTTCCTTATCAATGAATAATTTAAAATTGAAGCCCTATCTAATCGACACGCTTTATCGTCTTTGTTTAGGTTGCTGTGTCATTTGGACATAATCATTCAACATAATCTTCAAATACTGACAGCCAAATTACAAAATGTAGGTGTTATAGTTTGGAGATCGTGGGCGTGCCGTAATACACGTCGTAAAATAAATGCAATACACATTCGATAATTCTCGTGGGTATCGTAAGGTAAAAGGAATGTGGGAATTCATGAAGAATAACGTTCGTGGTAATAGTTCAAGTGCCGTTAGTATAAATGACTTATCATTCCAGAAACACGGTTATTTTTTATCCCACATTAATTGTTATTTATTGCCATTCTTCCCAGGGTATTATTGACATCCATCTGAGTACGATTCAAACTGGCACGGTATTTCTGATAAACATGTTGTGTTATTACAAACGTTGAAAATAGACAAATTATATACAAAACATTTAACTGTATCTCGTAGATATATATCTTACATAGATAGATAGAAAAATAGATAATTGTAATAAGCGGGTTACATAATTATGTCGAACCATAGAGTCTAGAGGTATCATCTATATTCTATACTAGTATTATAAAGAGCAAATAAATATTTAGTTTTATTCAACACTAGTTAATCCGCGCGGCTTCGCTACCGTAACCATTAGGCATTAGGCATATAGCCTATAAAATATAGCCTATGTTTCTCGTAGACAATGTAGCTTACGAATGATAAAAGAATTTTTAAAATCTGTTCAGGAGTTTTTGAGCCTATTCATTACAACCAAACAAATAAAGTTTACCTCTTTATAATATTAATGTAGATAATGCTAACACCTTGAAGTCACTGGCTAGTTTGTCCAATATATTTGAATGTGCGGCCAGTGATCTGAATAGAAGTACATTCCCCTCGCCAACTCTCGCCTCTTTTATTTTTTATGTCCTAATGTAAATCCAATCAAACAAAATCGCTCGTCTCATAAAAAAAGATCTACGACAATCAACACCGCTTGTAAAAACTACATCACATTACATAATTTTAATTTGATGCTTTGGCGCAAGTTTATACTAAAATTATACAACGAAAAGTGAATGAATCGGCTTAAATTTTCATGACTCTGGAATAAGTCATTGGATTGTATCCAAGTTTGAATGGCACAACCCTTAAGTTACATTTTCTGAATTACAAATTACAATACACAAGACTATTATTAAAATTGACTTACAATTGGCAAAGTATTAGGCACATGATACGCTCACAAAATCGCTTCACAAAATTTTGTGTATCGTGTTCGTTTAAATTTTTTCTTTCTTCTTTTTCTTTCTTTGCGCTGTCAGCTGTAATTGCCGCTGTGCCTACGCGTTCATTTACGGATAATTAAATGTAAGAAAGTAATCAAAAAGTGTTAGTACTTACGTGCAAGTGCGAGTCGTCACGCAGAGGCTGCGGCGGAGCGGACGGGAGCCGCGCGGGCGTGCTGTAGGGCGGTGGGCGCGGAAGCAGCAGCAAGGCCAGCGCCGTCAGCACGAACGGCACCAGCAGCGCCACGCGCCGCAGCACCCGCGCCGCGCGCGCCCACATTCCTCAGCGATCACGGCGCCGCGCATTTGTTGCCATTGTGTCGTATCATCTGTGCCAAACAATTGATCTACATAAATACGTGAATGCAAAGAGTCCTTAAAGATTCTCAGACATTAGGTACTTTGATACTAGTATCAAGAATAATATATATAATCTTTTGTAACCTTTAGATTGCTTTTCAATATAAACACGCTCCTTGATTTAGCCATTATAGCCTTTAAAAGTACGGCGCAGTTAATTCATAAGGTAAAAAAAGTTTAAACAGATATACACTTATAAAGCCTATGGTATGGGTTTTAAAGTAATTATATAAGTACATAATATTTTGTAGAGCTTATATCTTCCTGATTTAAGAAGCAAATAATGAAGGCAAACCAACAACAAACGTAAAATAATAATAATAATCAAGTTAAATATCTCAATAGGAAAAAATAACAAAAATATTTTCATATTATGCATTTTTATTTTCCTTTTATAATGTATTTGCATGTTAAAATGCTTATTATATAGAAATATGAACGTGGTTCCAACAATTATTTCGAACATAGATAGGTAGGTAAGTAAATAATAATTTTACCTTCGAAATATTACTTTGTGATTTTTGTTATACATTTAAATTAAAATATAAAAGATCCAGCTAATATTGGCTAGTCATGAGGCTCCTATAAAATTTAAAGTATAATAAATTGTAATTTGCTTGACAAAAAGATAACTAAGTTAAAAATAATGACACACTTCAAAAAATACAATTTCATATGCCATATTCTGTTTGCCTGCTACAGACTCATTATTTACATTATCAGAATTTGATATTCGTGTGATCTCTATTCTTTTATTCAACTTCGATGTTTATGTTTTTAGATATCACCCTCGGCGTAACGTGGATTTTCATTTCTATTGTTGAAGCTTTTTTATAGAACCAAAACATTAGCGCCTAAAAACCGAGCCTTGTTTATGCTCCTTGTTCCGAGGGCTAGGACCATTTTTGGGAAGTTTTTGAGGCAAGATTAAAATTTGTATGATACCTCTCTTATTAGGTACACCTCGAAATGGAACCTTCGGAAGTTCCATGTGGGGTTATAAACACCTCGCCAAAAAATAGGAAAACATTTCTTTACAGTAAATAACGAAACTGTTACATATTAATCAAGGTGTTTGAACTTGGGCATGTTTGAGAAGTTACCGCTAAAGGCTCTAATTAGATACCGTTTTGTCGTCAAATAGTTGTGACATACAGAAGCGACTTGTAAGTTATATCTACATTTAATACTTCTCCGAATTTTTATGGAGTATTGTGTATAAATAAGTATAAATAAGAAAATAAGTTATAGAATAAATATCATACATTCTCGGGACGATTTCGGCTAAAATAATACTAGCTGGACTAGTTTCTTAATATATCTTCATCCAACGTGACACTATTTGATTATTTAATACCTTTCCAAATTAGATTTAGTAAAACTTCTATTAATACCCAAACCCAAATTGAACTATGTGGCCAATGAACCATATCAAAAATTCTGTTCAGAGATTTGGATAAGTACTGAATCAATCACTTAATTTGATTTAATTTTAACCACATAAATTTCTTCATATTAAAAAAGGTTAGCTGACAATAAATAATATTCAACATCCCCATAACTTTGTTACATACGTAAATAGTATCTATCTATGTATCTATCATAAGGATTCTAACAAAGGCTGTGTTTATTCTGGGTCGTCCCCTTAATTTCAATAAGAAAGCCAAAGACACAACGACAGTGTGATGATAAATACCTATTGTTCATGCGTATAAACTACGCAAGCCCTCCCTGATCGTTATGCAGAAACAATTGACTACATGGTAATTCTGTGAACTATTTTAGACAATAGCTTCTAAATTATAATATCTACAGATAAATTGTTTGGTGTACATATGTGTCAGATACGCTGATTTGTGCGATGTGAAGAACGTAACGTGACGTTTTAAATAATACCTATAATAAATTATAAAGAAATATGTGTATCTTGGACTGTATGTACGTATTTATAAAATTATTTATGTAACAGCTTCTTTTTGCTGAGTGTCTGACAAAACCTTTTTCTCAGGGACGCGAGAGTGCAAAAGATAGAGCTCTCTATCTTTTGATTGCCTTGACATAAAAGCTTTATTTCAGCGTCAATGGATTGCAGATCTGCTTGCCTAATGTAAGAATTAGTTTAATAGCTCTAATTTTCAAAAATAGGGGGTTTTCATTTCTAGTAATTGTTTTTTTTTGTATTTTAATTATACTAAACATAAATTAAAAATACTCACTATAAAGCTAAAAAGATACATAAAATACTTACTGAATTTTCGCAAGGCCATTTCATTAAGTCTATGAATAATTCATAATTACGTAGACAATAGGTGCAATCATGTAAATCTTATAAACATTTACTTTAACAAATTGTGTGTAAAAATTTAGGGCATACATTTGGAATTATAAATATTGTTGTCTTATATGAGTATGTTGTGTGTGTTTATGTGTATGTTGACAATATTATTTGATAGTGTCTGCGAAGAAGTTTCAATATTACTGATAATAATATCTATAGAATAGGGTTAAAATTAGGATAGTTGCCCCGTTGTGATACATGCCTCAATTTTAGCTACCTAAAAGATTTATTAAAAGTTAGTTAATAATACGCACTTATTACTTAAATTAATAAGTTTAGTAAGAAAATAAACACAGAGAAGTATCAATGTATGTCGTAAGGCGTAAGTCTAGAATCACCCGAAGCATTTTTTTACGTAAGGCGACTGTCCGCCATAGTAGCCGATAGCGGATAGTAGCCGTACAGAATTTACCCAATACTTATATCTTGAAAAGATTAAAAGAACTAGGAAATTGTATAAAAAATATGGTTTCTTTCGCGTCTCCAAAACTGAAGCGTTTTATAAAACTGAGAAGAAAGCAGGTTTTCCCTTGATAATAACAAAAAAGTGTCATTTGCTACCCGCATGGGGACTATAAAACCGAATGAACTAACTAATGATACTGTTATCTATGTACATGCGCTGGAGGAAGCACAATTTATATACCGAAAGGTCGTATATTTGCACCTCTTCCAATAAAATTTTAAACTAATTTAAATGTCTGATTTTGAATGATGTTTGGTGTAATTTTTTAAAGTGCTGGACGAATTTATGGATAAGTTGGGAGGAAGGCTGCAGTGAAATTTTATTTATAGCGTGGTTTAATCTAGAGTACATTAAAACAGTGCTTCTCTTAAAGTAGTCCCTAGCTTCATTATTGTTTTTATTTAAGATATTATACAAAACAGATTTATTGAAATAGGTCAGATGACAGCATTTTAAAACAAACATTTCGCAATGTGTAAAAGAAATCATTAATTAAACGTGTCTTATTTCAGCTGTTAGCGTAAATATGTGGGACAATGTAAGTCGGGAAAATCTTTCATATTTCAGAACTGCATTGCGTCAGTCGAGTATGGGCTAATGACACCAGTGTGCTAATAAAAGTCCTTTGTTTTTAGAAAAGTGTAGCGGGCGATATTTTAAAACGTCATGTGAATAGACCATATAAATACGTACGTTACAGATTAGTTATTGCATAAAGTGATCGCTGGAAGAAATGGTTAATATTCACATTGCAATTTTATTCAAAGTTACGAATTAATTTAGATTATAATAACCAACTTTCTTAATATACCTAATTTATATATTTTATAGTATAAAACATGCATTAAAGAATTATTTGATAAAAGAGAAATTCTCCTTTTAATTTTGAATAGTGTTTTAAATTAATTAAGGATATCCCGTTACAAGGGCTCCGTCTTTCCTAGTCTTTATGGTTTATTATTATTAGTTTTACGGAATCATTCGATGAAGAATGACTGGCTCGTGTATTTTTGTTTATAAATTATCGCACTTATTTTTTACTACAGTTGTAATTTATTATAAACGACGATTTGTTTGTGCGTTAGACCGTCAATAACAGCCATAATTGCTAAATTTTACAACGGTTTTTACACATTCATTTTATTGCTAGTAGTGTTTATGTTATGGTTATTAAGTGATTGCAATTTAGATTACTTTCAATTGTGTTCAGGATTTGAAATTTTAACCGCTTTAAAGGTTGTGACAAAAGTTAGTGTTGAACTAGGTATATTATTAAAAATAACTCAATACTACATACAGTAACATATATTACGTAGCATATAGGTAGGTACCCATATTATAATGTGCATCGCATGATGGTTGCATGTAATGAGAAAATACTATGTTTAGTATTTTGTATTTTACCTCGGATGTTATGATTTTCTATGTTTCGCAATACATGCAATAATGTAATGAAAATGGTTAGCGCTACAATGAAAGTGAAACGCATGTCTATTTTAGATCCTTCCTACATAAAATTCAATGGAAGATCAAAATAGTTATATATCTACAGCTAGATAAATGGTAACAAATTGTCATGGACTTTGTTACTGGTTAAAACTTGAAATGGAGAAATATTTTCCTTTCTTATATGAGTGTTCCAATTTGGGTTGCGTTCTGTCTTTAGAACATACTATTCAATGTTATGTAATCATATATATTTTTTGCATGATTGGTTTTTTGGGAATAGTACGGCTTTGAATAAAAAACCGTTCCCGAGGAAGTTACGACACTTCGTTTTTATAAATCGTTTGTTTGGAAAAAATCGGCCAAATTAAATATCCGCGGCCTACTTCCTGGTAACCTGGTTGAATAAGAGTGGGAGACTCTACACGGCTCCACACGTGTCAGGGTCGCCATTTTTTGTTTCATTTCAAACAGAGAGTTCAAGCACCTACTATTCTTTTCTATAAAATATCATTGTAAATAAATATCAATTCAATAGACCATAAATTCATCTCGTAAGGAGGTATAAGAAAATTGTTAAAAAAGTTATCTGTATTAGAATAAAATGGAAACGTTTAAATAATTAAGTAATTATTATTATCAACCATTGTAGGTACTGTAATTAAATAATGCTATAGGTGACTCCTTTTGTGGTAATAAAACACTTATAAACAACTTATAAAAGTGTTTTCAATGTGAGTGACAGATGTCGCCCGATAGCCAGACATGAAATTTCCATATGGCACTAGGAAAATGATAACAAAATGAAACGTTATATATTAAACTTGTTATTATAACTTATAACCTGGATTACATATAAGTCATTATAGTAATAGACTACAACTATTATAATTATAAGGAAGTTAGTATGGTTTAAAAATAAAACAGTATTAAATTTAATTTTTAAATAAGTACTTTAGTTTTACAGCCTTACTTATAAAAAATGCTTGATTTGTTGCTTAACTACCTCTTAATTGAGTAACTCTCAACGTCCTAAACAACGATTAAAAAATTCTTACTTATAAACCCGTTTCAGCGCTCTCTCAAGTAAGTAACGTCAAATTTAATTATTCTAGCAACATTCAGGAAATAATGCCCGCAATTCACGATAATTTTGTAAAATAATGTCGAAAATGAATGATCATGGAGGTTTTATGTAGTTATTAATTTATGGTGGTTATTTGTAAGTATGACGTTTGATTGACGGAAAATCTTCAAATACTTGTCAGTTTATATTATTTATCTTAAAATTTATATAAAAAGGAATTCAATAACCAATAAAACATTAACGTTCAATAAATTGGAGGGAGGAGGAAGTGAAAAATCAAATAACTGTGATGACCATGAGCACCAACTGTTCTTACTGACAAAAAATCAGCAGGGAAATAATAACAACAGACTC
>LQNK01000387.1:163952-179235 GCA_001586405.1 Phoebis sennae | reverse complement strand
CCGCGGGCAAAAGCTAGTATTTTATAAGTACCGTGATCAAATTTGTCTTGCTTATAATTTTCATAAATACCTTGATCAAGTTAGTCCACTGAATATAGTATGCCCAAATTATTCAGCATGAAACAAGCAGGTATTATGGTATTGATAAAATGATAGAAGCCTCGCATTATTGTATAAAAAATCCTTTGCTTCCAGACACGACGAATATATTTATTTTTTGACGCCAGCGTATTCTGAATGCACCTTTTTTTGCACATATACTTAAATCGAAAAATCAGCAAGTAAATTATCGTAGCCCATTTTTATTGTTATTCAAATAAATAAGAAAACACCAATTTCGACATACTCTTTCGTACATCAAAGCGTCAAATATGATCAGCTGATTGATAAAACATCCGCCATATTGTCGATCAACAGGCTTAAAACAGGGTTGGACGTCTCTTAAATTTTGACATTATTTAACAGTTGCTTAATCACCTCTCTACGCTGAATTGGGTTTATAAGTGAAAAAAACCTTAAACAACACCTAACTGGGTATCTCAAAATTGAGAGACGTTTATAAGTAAGGCTGTTAGTCTATTATCAGGTAACCAAATAAAGGTTGTACTAACAAGAAAATATACCTATAGCTGTGAATGTTGCTCATGGTTGTCACATGTAGTAAAAAGCCTATGCAACAGAGAACTAAAAGTTAAAGTTAAATACATGGCTATATTATATATTTAACAAAAGCGTTTCCTTATTTTATAAAATATAAAATTAAAACTATAAGATTTTTTTATCATTTCAGATTTAATATTGAGTAAGTACTGCGCTGTACAGAAGTTTTCTGAGATCATCATTTTTTTTATAATGCGTGTATATTTCCATTGGAAAATCATGAAAATCAACTACAAATCACCGTGGTTCCCTAAAGTATACAGTAAGAAAATAATATATTAAAGCTATCGAATAACTGAACATTTTCTCCCACGTTTTTTTCAATTGAGCCTATATTCAAAAACGAATATTCTGCAATAAATCCATTTCTAATTCTTATAAGATTGTTTTACTATGCCGGATTGTTTTATTTTAGAGCGTTTAACGTGAAGAATATCCAACAAAAAGACAACAAAAGTTGTTGATATCAAGTATTGAATAGTATAACATATGAAAACCTTGATTTCATCACTCTATTTTGGGTTATTTTTGGTATGTATACAGAGTTGAATACAGCATTTATTTTATATGAGCTCTTATTCATTTTGAATGCAACATTTTTTGTGAAATCAACCATATCGTTATAACATTTATGGATTTAGATAAGGAACGTAATACATTTTCAACACTTACTTAGGCAGGTATACCTAAACAATAAATGAATTTGAAAGGAACACCTTTATAAATAAAAACGCAAGAATTCATTAGAATTTTATGTAAATAGAGCTAGCTAATACCTATTGTCTGAGTAATTGGATATTTCAATTAAATTGTAAGTACGATTTTCCTAAATTCCAATTAAGCGTGAACTAAGTAGCGATCAGCCAGCGCTAATCGAAATTAGTCAATTATAGGTATAACGATATGTAGTTCCTTTTACTTTAGGTATTTCTATATTCCACGTTTTCTTTTGAGTGGTTGTAGCTTTTAAATACTGACTAATAAAAAAAACAATTCAGTTTCTTTAGCCAGGAAGGCCGGAATTTTTTAAATAATACATTTAAGTATTTTTCAAAAGGAATCAACTTCCCTTTTTTAATTTAAATAAAGAAAAAATAACGATAGAGGGCAGTGTAGGATTTTTGCAAAAAATCGAGGCGTTACCACTTGTATCAAATCGAGAATTCGATACAAGTGGTAGTGATGATAGCGTTGAGTTATTCTATATGTACCTATAAAATGTTTAGCCGAGTGAAAAAAATATAATACTTATATGATTTAAATTTATGCTTTAGTTTCATATTTAAGTTTAACGTTTTATCCTGGGCTTATCTTGAACATTATTGAACGTATAAGTAATTTGAACGGCATTTCTCTTCGAATTTACGACTATAACCCAATTATTATCAAAACTAAAATTGCGATAATGGCTTGTAAGTGGAAATATAGATTAGATTATTTCTTTATTAGATAATAGGTATTAATATTATTTATACCGGTCATAAAATGATTTGATGCAATGGAGTAATCGCGTTTACCCATCGGTGAATAGAAAAGTTCAAGCGAGTCGCAAGCCAGTATTCAAGTTATAGGTCAAAATTACAAAACTATTGGATCCTTGCTTGCTAACAGCAATGCAAAAAGTATTTAAAAATAGGTACTTTGTTTTGATAAAAACACCGTCTTTGAAAATATACTTATCTAATGTGATTTTTTAGGATTGAGAAGTTTAGATCCAGTAAACCAAAAATTTTAATTTAAAGACATATATTACTTTTCCTTACTGTTTATAATTTAACATAACAGTCTAATACAACTACAATATTATTGTTATAAAATTATAGTCATAACATTGGCAGTGGAAGTATAAAATCTTGTAATGATAAACTATTGACAGGCAAAGCTTACTACAAATGGGTTTTTTACGAAGTTATCGCATAGCCACATTATTAATTACTGTTATAAATGTGTAATTATATATGAATTTATAGCTATGCATAATATAATATATTCTATTCTATTTACAATTAGGTAGAGCGATGGTTCTTACTTGTTATTAAAATGTTAAATTGATAACATATTCCACTGTTTCTTATTAATAAAGTAATTTATATATAATATTTAGTACCTTTTTAAATGTATGCAATTTACACACCTATTGACGTGTATATAGGTACATTGATCTAAACAAGAAACTATTCCGAATCCATTAGCCGATTGGATAGAGTACCAAAATAGCATAAATTAAATACAAATTGAAAAACGTTTAACGGGAAATTTGTGAAATATTTATAAAATTTAATACATGTACTTACATAAAGTATGCTGTTTTCACGATGGACTTTCCAAGTCCTGTCTTTATAACCACTATTTTTAAGCACAATACATGAATGGATAACTGAATATATTTTGTTATTTGTATATCGGGTGTGTTACAGATTAGATGTTCGCGTCGATATCAACGAGGCGCGCGGTCCGTGCGTTTCACGAAGAAGTATTGGCAGCGTGAACCGGCATGCGCGCGCACAACCTGCCGCCCTGTCGCATGCCAGACTGCATTGACGCTGTGACGTACGGCAATGGTGATGCCTTCCATCCAAACGCCTATAAACAGCTCAATGTTCTACTTACCTTATCGAGTAACAATTATGACACACCTTCATCGTTTCAGGTGTCATGAACGCAGCACGCTTAGTCAAACTATAAATGATTTTTTATATTGATTTTCGTAAATATTACTAATTAATTAGTATTAGAAAATATTTTAACGTAAATATTTTAAGTTTATCTTTTGATGCCCAACACGCCTGTTTATTGTTCACAGCAATTAAATCTCTGCGTTGCGCTTTAATCAAAAGCTCCCCAAATATTACCAATCCAGGCTTATTCGGTACTTTATTAAACTTGTAGTTTTAGCGCGACCTACCTAGACGGTGGCCTTTTTTTGGTAGTAGTAAGATGTTTGTTTGTAATCATGAAATTCTAAGTTTGAACATGAGTGCCAGAATCACTCCGAGTTGCAGACGTGCCTATGAAATGAATATCTTGTTGATGTTTCATTAATTTTATTATTTGACTCCTTCAAAGAATGACCGAAAATATACGTCATTGAATAAATAAATAGATAAACCGTCAGATTCAGAACTAAGCTATTTGTTGGTAGAAAGGGAGGCGAGACTCGGCATGTTGTCGAATATAAATAATTAAGGCGAATTCGTGTATAAAAGGGGCTTCTTTTTCATTTTCTTTTTGAGGGGTTGTGGTAGACGCGTTACAGTATACATGTGATATATGATTATTGTTTATTTTTGTTTCGGTTGAAACTTGAAAATTGAAACCTTAGCATGGTCGGAAATTAAAATGTGTTAACTATTTAAAAAGAACTGTACACGAGGCAGAGTGGTTAAAAATGTAATAAATAATAAGGATTTTAAACAAAGTAACAATCATCATGTGTAATAAATATCTATGGTAGCTGTTTTGGTTTTATATTTCATTAAAATTCAGGGAAGTTACAGATCTCAATAAAGGTTATGGATAGAGCTATCAGGGAAACGGCCAAGCGAGGGTCTGAGTATTGACTCGCTCATGATCGATATACCGTAATTAGTAATAAAAATAGGTACTTTATTGTTGTTTTATTCTGATTCAAGCTTGGTAAAGGCATTGGATATTATACTAAGAACAGTTTAGCGACGATTTATTTAAGTTGAAAAAAAATTGATTCTGAATAGACCATAAAAGTTAGGAGTGTATTATAGGGTTTTAGGCACGTGCGTTCGTAATGTCATTTATTTTTACAACTTATTCAATATTTTATCTACATTTATACGTTATTATTGAAATTTGCTACATTTCATTTATACAATAATAAAAATATTAACGCCTGATTTTTGTATAGCAATCTTAGTTCGGAGTTGAAGAAAGCAAATTTCGTTTTTAACTTCAACGTTGCTATAATAAAACAATAGGTGCTTTTGTAAACGCTCAATGTACGGACTGATACGGAATCCGCACAGTATTTTCGGTACAGGTGGACTGTATTATATGGATAGGTTAATAAAGAAAAAACACTGATACTTTGACTACACTTATAATAGCAAATGATGATAATGATTTATACTTGATAATTTGATATCTGATAATTGATGATTGATGCGCTGTTCGCCCGGAGCGCTTTACGCGACACGCGAGTGCATGCCGAGTGCCGAACTGCCGACTCACTTATTAATTGTCGTTAGTTATGGTCGCCTTTACGCGATCATACAATGGAATCATTTTCATTAATCGTTGATCCGGCGATTTCGTGTAAACCCGTACACTCAATTTAAATTTTGTTTTTGTCTTAACCACAATCAAAGTTGGAGAGCAGTATAGATTTTATATACGTCATGCAAATAATCCTAAATTTATGTCGAAGCCCTTTGATATACATATATGTACCTCAAACCAATAATAAAGAAGAAAATTAATATTAGCTCGAACCGTCTTTTTATTTGTATTATTATTATTTCTATTAATATTTACTGAAAGAAAAAAAAAGAAAGAAACAAAAAAAGCTTTATTGCCATTTATACAGAACAAATAAGAAAATAAAATTAAATTATAGCATGGCAATTGGGCAGACTCACCCATGCTGCTAGGTTTTTACACCCACAGCGCTGATTTTCAGTCTGCCCATCTGTCCAGGGTTCAACTACCACTTTTTCGCAAAAGGCACCAATACCAATCCAACAGAAATTAAACAGTAATTAAACATAATACTATTTTCTTTAAAAAGTAGGCTAGTTGACTTAGTCAACTTTTCATGATAAATCATAATTCTTACAAAAACATATTCTATCGATTTTAATCATTAAAATCGTAATTAATTTAAAAAGTTCAAATAAAAAAAAAACCTTTTTTTATCATTAAACTTGGAACGTCAAAAACTATCGGTAATCGGCCATAATATGACGTCAATCTTCAGGACGTCTTATTGATTCGAGATTTTATTTAAATTTCTTGCATAGATTTAGTTAGATGGAGTTAGAGGAGGCGCTGCGATGGAAAAAGTTATATAAATAGTATAAATGATTTGATCCTGAAAACCCATTTCAAAAATTCAGCCTGTATATTTGACTTTGCTTGTCAAGTGTTTGTTTACTCAGAAATTGGTAAATTTTGAATGGCGTTTTTATGCTGCTTTTAATTTATGAGTCTTTTTTTATAGCTAAAGGGGGCTAACGAGCAGTAGCGCCGCCTGGTGTTAAGCGATCATCGCCGCCCATTAGCACTCATAATGCCAGGGAAATCATGGGTGTGTTACTGGCTTTTAAGAAAGGAGCACGCTCGCCTCTTGTAGGCCCCTAAGTCGTATCTGTTTGGAAACACCGCAATTGGTTCCATAAGATCGTTGTATGAGGTAAAAAATATTATTTAAAACGCACTGTGGATGGCCGCCATCATCTGTAGGGATGGTAATTCAATTTGTCTGGTGTTACGGTGGTGGCGGTGGAACTCGGCGGCTAGTATCGTTTGAAACAACTCTGTAGTTCCCCGTGATAAACGCACACAGAAGTAACGTCTCTTCCATGAGTCTAAAAATATTACTTTTTTGGCAAAGGACATAGAAATTTTTAATCATGAGACAAAATAAAAAAGAGTCAACTAGCCTGTTATCACATAGAAAATTTAAATCTCCCCCAATTGCCCATCATTAATCCTCTTCTTCTTCAAGCCGGCATGACATCTGCGACACTTTGATATGTTCATGGGAAGGGGTCAATCACTGAATATCAGGTTAACTGCACGCCCCGCTTGCCTGCCTCAACATTATATATTTTTTTTTAGAATTTTGATAGCGACTTAACCAAATTTATGTTTAGATGCACATGAAAACGGTGCACCTGGATTTCTAATGTATAATAATGAAAATAGCTTATTATAATATTACATATTTTCAAATATTTTAACAATTGAATAAAATTGAAGTGTGAGTCGGCTTATTTTGTGCAGTTGGCGTTAATTAACAGGAAGGATAACAAACAATAATCAGAAATATTCCTCATCATGTTTCAATTAGCATTATTACGAATTTACAAGAATTATATGGGCGTGAGTCGTATAATTTTTTTATCAGAAAACCCATGTTTTTTCGGTGTTCAGGTGCATATTTTTATATGATTGATTGAAAATTTGGATATAAATTCATTAGCAATAATTCTTTGATAAATTGATTTCATTTAATATTTCGTTTTCGTGTTTTTATATCACATAAATTAAATGACAATATTTGTATTTAACCATAATTGTGTTTTTTATTCTCAAACTCTCATAACCATTAAAATAATGCCATCTATTCACAGACCACAAAACATAAAAAATGATAGCATGATAATAGTGTATATCAATGCCACAATGATATGTTATCATTACTTTGCATAAGTTCTGATTGAGATACAAATGTTTAATTTTTGATCACTTCCGAAAAATAAATATCCTTGAGATAACATTAACTTAATAGTCTTCATTAATTACACAACTTTTATTCCCCAATAATCATACATAAGATTCAAAAGATTAAACAGAGTTTATTAAATTACAGCAAATAATATATACTTTAAATATTGATTTACCTGCAATATGCAAAACATGAGGAATTATTCATAACATTGCTACAAGTACTGCCAGTTTGTTTGCTTAAAATGATATCACCAGTAATATGCAAACAAAATACAAATAACAAGTTTTTATTAAATACCCAGTCACAAATTGAAAACAAGAAAATTACAATAATTAAAGTAATTCTAACATTATTTTCACATAAACATAAATTTTTGAGAAAAATGAGCACAGCACAAATCCTCTTTGAAATCAAAATTCTATAGAAGAACAATCTTAACTAAAAATCACTAAACAGTTTATTTGTCTTTTATGACAAAATTGTATTTGCAACCTAATTTTCTGGAACCCCATAAAACAACATGTTTATTTTAATGACATAATTATGTGTTACTAAAAACTTCATATACATTTGCTCCTAACAATTTCAATTTTTCGTTTAATGTGAGTTGCTGTGTTAATAAGTCTGGAATGTTTGTATTGCCTTTGCAAGTATTCTTGGTGATCAACTCGTTTACTACTGGCAATAGTTTAACAAAATGCATGTCAACTTTATTAACATCAACAAAAGGTTCCCCTTGAGTTCCAAGCTTCAGAGCTCCATTTGTGACAACATGTCCTTCATTTACTTCTAAATGATTCTTAGAAGTTGGTACCCATCTAGTAACAAATAAGTTTGCAATTTCATCAATGACTGATGAGAAGCTTCTACTGACAGTGGACATAGTTACAGATGTAACCTCGTCACTTTCCAACACATCCATTGTTTCTTTCACAATTGTGTCAAACTTAGCTTCATTTATCTCTGTATGATCAACCAAATAATGAACCATCTTTTTTACAGGGTCTCCTTCATTTGTATCTGCACATAGAATAGTCTGAATAGACCAAAACACTTCCTCGACTTCTTGCAAAGTTATCTTCTTTTTTAAGGAAATAGGATCCACAACTCTTTTAACAGCCTTTTCAATTTGTTTTATTAAGTCTTCCACTCCCGGTCCAACAAAATGATGACACAATGATAAATATTTTGCTTGTAAATTACTATCTATTAGAGGCTCGTCTTCTAGTACTGAGTCTCTGTAGAGATATCCACCAATTATGTTGAGTTGTACTCGTAATGTTACTTGAAGAATAGAAAGAGCGTAAACTAAGACACAGATCCTTGTAAATATCATCACTTTCATTTGTTCCCATAATGCTAATTTATTTTCGGGATTGTCATGTAATTTCTGTACAATTTCTTCTGTATTTAAAATGCTCAGAATATTCTCTGAAACAATTTTTGACAGTGAAAGAATAGTTTGGTTGCAAGTGCGTTCTGTGCTTTCAAAATGTTGTTTCTTTCTTGTCATTTCAAAGAATTTCTTTGCCTCCTTTTCTTGCCATTCTCTTAATTTTTTCTGTGCATAGCTCATTAATAAATAAATGGATCCAAAAACTGCACCAGTAACAATGAACTTTCTTCTATGACGATGTAAAAAGTTTTTGATACTTGAAAACATGTTTGTTGTTTCTTTGTAACTTATTAAATGATGGTTACTGAAATTCTAAAGGAGACTCCGAACGGTACTTTGTTGTGTTCATAAGACGTTTAGTTATAAAAGTTGTTGCGTCAATGAATCTTTCAACACAATTCATAATGCATACTTCAGTTTTAGAGTCCAAACGGTTAGCGGGCCTTCCCATACACGTATCCCAACAAGTATCAGTAAGTCCGTGAACAAGGACCTGAAATTACATACATAATTTGAAAAAAAATTCTCAAAAAATACTTTAAGTAATTGAAAAAAAAATTCATCAAGGTAAATACGTTAATATGAAAATTTACATAAAGTGCAAAGGTCAATTGTTACTGTACAGATAATATTAATATTATTTATTGAACAGTTTCTTCTGCAAGAATATCAAATAAGGAAAATTTTATAATAACCCATATGAACTATCTATAAAACAGGAATAAACACCACACGTTTAAGAGTATTTACCTGGAACCGTTGCTTTTGCGTTTCAGTTAATATAAAGTTTTCTAATTGTGGATCTGCTACATCAATATCGCTCATAATCACCTTATTTATCAAAGTTTATTCTCTTTGTAGCAACAAATTATAATAATTGTTCACACAAAATTAATTTGGGATTAGAGTTAGACATTTATGATTTGACGTTCCTGACCGATCACAGACTGTAGCAGATTGACTGCAGCCTGCCATCTATTGTGTACTTGTCTAATCTATGATACATTTAACTATTCACAGTCCGTATAAGTTTTATTAATCTAATATTATAATATTATTATCTAATATTTTATTAGGCAAGTACTTAGTACGATGAAATGTTAAGGGTCCAGTCTTAGAATAATAAAAGGTGCGAAAAATATTTGATGTGACTAAACAAGTGTGACAAGAATTGAAATAAAACTTATTTGCATATAATACACGAAATAAATGTTAAAGTTACAAGGTTTTATAAATTAGTTATTATTTATTATTAATGTAAAGCTATGAATGGGCTGCTTGAACTTTTTGAAAAAACGAATATATGTTGGCAGCACTGTATATATGTCATTTTGACAATATTTGAAAATTGAAAATCGAAAACAACACGGACAGTGACTCGTTAGTTTTTATTGAACAAAATGTGTTTATTACCGATGACCGTAAAAACTCATTGGAAGTGGTTAAAAAATGACGATTTAAGTGGTTATACCCTTGTGATTCCTAGTGTTGCTGTCGGAAATGTGGGTCAGCTTGCTTGTGATTTGTTAATTTCGTCTTTGCCGACGGAAAAGATAGCATCAATTTATACGCCTGCACAGATTCCACTAATTGGTTGTGATCCTTACGATCTCAATTCCTCCACTTTGTCAACATCTTGTGAACTATATAAAACATCATCTCACAAATTACTAGTTTTACAAATGCGAGCGCCTCTTGTTCTCAGATATGCCCGCGAATTTTTGGAAAATGTAGTAGATAAATTTAAGGAGAAAAATGTAAAGGATATCATTATATTAACGAGTAGTTATGCACATGAGAGAAAGCATATTATGACTTCATCTTACAGATATATTGCGAGTAGCTCAACAGCATATATGGACCAATTAGAAAATAGCAATATGCTTGCACATGAATTGCACGAAAATGAGTTAAAAATATTTGGTGGGGGATTTGCTGCATTGTTGTACAAAATAACTACAGAAAAATCTGTACCATGTCTGTTATTATATAAATATTGTTCAGAAGGTGACAATGTTCCCGATGCATATGATATGATCAATCAAATTCAACAGATCCTCAAGCTTATTGGCCAAGAAAATAACATTCAAGAGCAGTTAGTTACACCAGCTTCTTGGAGACTCCTATTTGGCAGGCCACCACCACAAGATATATATTAATTTTTCTATTAAAATTATATTTCAACATACTGTTTGTTTTATTCTATTTGTGTCAACTTACAAAAGTTATTAATGATTGCATCATGATTTCATGAATCATCATCAAAATATCAGCAGAATTTGGAATACCCAAAAAATTTATTTCTTAAACACGGGGAATTTTTTCAAATTGTGTACAAATTTTTACAGGACATTCTTATTCATAACATAATTGGTGAATAAATAAAAACCAATTATTATTTTATTTTAAATATTTAGGTTCCCTAAAAATAAAACATGGACATAATGATTTGGACGAAAGCACCATGAAAGTGTGCGTTTTCCCGCAGCGGAAACCGGCTTTGTCGATTTTCTCGAAAACTACTGGACGCACAAATTTAAAAATTGCACACACAATAACACGACTCGACACACTAAATAGTTGCCAAAGAAACTTTGAAAAATTCGAAACTTTTCCGCTGGGGGAACGCACACCTAATCACTTACAAAGTAAATGTTATTTTAAATTTATTACATTTTGTGTTATTACATGTATCATTGTTCATATTAAGATGTTAATATATAGATTTGGATACACTGAAAAAATACCCTGTATTTGTGTACTTATACATTTACCACTCTGCGTTTCTGTAAAATAAAAATGTAGCAATGGTCGTTCGTTTTTATTTATATTTTGATTTAAAATTGATTTATAACTGTTATAACGTAATTCTTAAAACTCTTAACCGCAAATACTAGTCAGGGCGTAAGATTGTTGTAAATCACTCCCTATCACTGGATGGCAATGTCATTTAAATGGAGGTATAAAAAGGGTAATTTATAAAAAAGGCTGTTAACAGGTTAAGGGTGGTCCTAAATCTTGCTACGTCGAGTATGAAACGATTATGTAAGCTTTTATTTTACTACCGCTTTGATATAACTTGAAATACATTTTTTTTAGTGTGTAGTGCAGTAGTAAAGTCTACTGTTTTATGCCAACATCCACTTTGGGGTCATCACGTCAGTAAGTATATAGGAACAAAAAAATTACTTAAAAAAATCTTACGAAGTTTTTTATTAAAAGTTTTTTTGGTCTTATTGTCATTGGGTACATATAATTAAAACGCAGCTCCACCCACGTGGATTTTCATTTTTCATGATGCGGGCAGGGCCGAAGGGCGCGCCGCTGGCTAATTGGAGAACGCGTGAACACGCATACGATTGCGAATTTAAATCTGTCGTATTAGTGGAATGGATTTAACTGCATTTAGCTGCATAAGCTAACAAGCACATTTATTTCCATAGGAAGAAAATAATTTCGGAAGAAACTTGATTGGAAAAGATTTTTGATCTACAATTCTCTAATAGCTAGATATTGAATTATAGACTTAAACCATTCACAGAAATCACACTATTTTGTTTAATTCCAAGTTCTTTTGCATAGGTTTATTGTACCTACGATAATGCCCAAATGCATGTGTGTCAGTGGTATTAAAAGATACATATATATTATTATGAGATATTTCATAACCATTACACGCTGTACAACACAAATCCGATCACGCTGAATGAATATTAATGTGAGGGGAAGTGGACCAGCCGGATTACGCGCACTGCCTTTCAATTGATAAAATTATCTTTATTAATACTGGAATATATGCTACTACCTATACTTCGTATGATTCAACTCTTTAACATATGTTTATTAAGTTTAATAAAGCGGTACTGAATGTGGTCTACTTACTTTAATTCGGATGAGAAGGTATCTGACGATCTAAAATTACTTAAGAATGTCTATTTAAGGTATATTTTTCTTTACCTCTATAAAATTGCCGTGAAATTCTCGAAATAACCTTGTTTTAATATACTTACCTTAATTAAACTAGCGAATCGTGGGTAAAATATAACTATTTTTGAAAGTTGTAAAACTTCATATCAATTAGATACATTTTTAGTTGAAATAAGGGAACGAGAGAATATAGTTGGTATAACTGAGACGTGTACACACTAGACTAGAGACTATGATTGGTGGATTTTTACATTATATGAATGTAATGGTGTGATAATCATTCACAATACAGCCCTCGAAATTACGCCTTTCTTCAAATCTCCGCGCCGTGGCGGTACAACGATTTTCCTTTGAGTATTTTTTTTCTATATTTTATGTTAGTAGGCACATGTACATAACTGTGAAATAGAATCATATTTCAGGTTGAACATGCGGTACCATTAGAAGGGTAACTGGCAGCTGGATCAATTTCCTTTTCGTAGTCTCTTGAGATTGGATTCGTCGAAGTTAGTTCCTTGGGACTCAAAATGCACAAATCTTTTCTATTTTAAATCCTTATCCAAAAACGCTGTATTATTTAAACAAAAAAAAACATTTGATGGAGATGGTGTGTGGGATCTAAATAGCAATCTAAAAAGCAGTGTAGGCATTTATGCGTATATCGAAATCATACGTTACCTACAACTTACAAAGTACCATCATCAATTATTACGTCGAAGGATTTATGCATCACTTGTGCCAAATATGAAGGGCAAGAGTGACGCAAGTGGGAGGGCGAGGGCGGTCTCTGCGATTTTTTTGTCGTATGTTTCTTTAAATTGCACGACATTCTTTTCATAGGTAATAATAACTATGTATAACAGTATATTATATCTATTTAATATTAAAGTAATTAATTTATAACTTGAGCTTTAATGACTTTAATGTATAAGATGTTGTACAAGTACCTACCTACATAAGTATAAAAATATTATGAGTAATTGTGTCTAATAATATGTTTCGCTACTTCCGCATACCATCCTAGGGAGCAAGGGGCGTCTGAAAATCAGCGCTATTCGAAATGATGATCTCGAATGAGACGATCCCTTTTTGTCTCCACTATTTATTGGTTAAGTTGATGTATACTCAATTGTTTTTTTTCTTGGTGGAATAAAATTTTATTTTTTTTTTAAATTATTACATCTCTTTATATCTAGTTCTTATCTACAAAACGTTTTCTTACGTAATACGAACATTTTTTTCTCACTTGTAAACCTTTCCAAGTCGATGCTTTTTACACGTGATCGTGCTCACTAAAAGGGTTTTTATCGATCAAGTAAAATTACTTATTTCTACGCTTAGTTCCATGACAAATGTTTCTAATACGTCACGCTATCACAATATAAAATGATGTCTAACGAACTTTTTTTAAACCTTGTTTTTCTCTCTATATGAGGTATAAAAGAACGACGTTAATAACATAGTGTCAAAAAATAAAAATAGGGGTAAAAAAAAGTTTTAATGTTAAAAAGGTTAATGTCACTTTTAAGAGACCAATAACCCCGCTTCTACTAATATACTGTGCGTATATTATGTAGAGAACTATATCGCATTCTTATTTACAGAATAAATAGAAAGCGTACATTTCAGAAGAAAGGTATCGTTAGTACAGCATCTGCGAAGCCTATTCTGTTAATTGCATTAGGTCGGAGCTCTGAGCCAACTCCGTCGCCTGATTAAACCGTTTTCACATTGATTACGACTCCATTACGTTTTAAACCCATCCTTACTTCTATTTTCGGGGAAGTACTTTTTTAACGAAATTGTACAATGATTCAATCTAAATTAGTCGTACTTAAATATCATATATCAGAGGTTCGAAATATCAATTGACATTTTACATTTCACATTTCATTTTACTTTTGCATACAATCGATAAGCATCCTCAAAATTCGGTGTTGGAAATGAAAGCCAACAATGGCTTTGAAGTTTTTATATCTCGTAATTGAAATACCAATACCAACAGCTGTTGTTTGAATGTTGAATGGTGTTGTTTGGTATTAAAACTCGCAGATGTTTACAAATAAACAGACTATAGTGTTTCTTCGTTTTCAACAAAATAATAGAAATTAATTGAATACCATTATTTGAAGATGTACGTAATTTCTCTAGCTATCTTTTTACAATGTGAAGAAAGACAATGTGAAAGGTATTTTAACATTCGACTAATTGACAAACTAATAATATTGGTGGAAAAACAATTAAAAAAGGCGCAATATGTAAAACTGTATAATATATATTCGCATTCTGGGGGTAAGCAAATTGATAAAATTATTAGTATATTAATCAGTTAAATAATAGTAAAAACATATTTTATATATATTTGTCATTTTCAAATTCAGTATTGATCATATTTATATTTTTGACATGAATACTATTTAAGAATTAAGTGAACCAAAAGTTCGATGCGATTATTTCATATTATATTTATAGAGAGATCTCGAGATGCGACGATGGCATAAGTACGAAATGATCAGAGCGCGGGAGTTTTTTATCGCTTGTTAAGAGACCTATATTTGATCTCTCCTGAATTTGTAATGCTTATTAAATTGTTATGCATGACTAAAAAGATTACATTTAATGGAAATTAGTTTATTTATAAGAAACTTTTGTAAATAATAACATCGTTATATCGATCATGCCTTTGAATAATTTTATTGGCTACTAGCTTTTGCCCGCGGCTTCGCACGCGTAGACTACAAAATTAACATAGTTGTTATAAGAATGATATTATGACTTTAATTATAAGTATTTTAATTACACGTTCGTCTGTATAATTTTAAAATTCAATCGGTACCAATATTTTTTATCAATGTTTTCTAAAAACTTAACAGTAA
>LQNK01000387.1:121202-159472 GCA_001586405.1 Phoebis sennae | reverse complement strand
GTTCTTATTGAAATTGTAACATGAATAAAAATTTTTGCCAAAAAATGGAACCGACTTCTTCGCTCTAAAAAGTAGAAAATAACTTTTATTTAATTTTTGTTGAAATCTATACAAAGTCGGTGCAAAATCTTGTTAAATTTAAAATAGATAAGGCACCGACTTTGTATAGATTTCAACAAAAATGAATTAAAAGTTATTTTCTACTTTTTAGAGCGAGGAAGTCGGTTCTATTTTTTGGCAAAAATTTTTATTTTATCCTTTTTAGTGTCTTGTGAAGGGTAATCACATCATCTATCTAGTCACAATTCAGTTGATATATACATCATAAAACCTTAACCGCAGAGCTTATTCCGTTGATTTTCGAGGAGTTCCTTGGAATATCTTCCACATGGATGGTCAGACTTGAACCAAATTTCTATGGGACCACACATGAACTCTACTCTTTCGAATGCAAAAAAAAATTCCAAATCGGTCCATAAACGCCGGAGATATGCGGTAACATACATAAAAAAAAACATACGGTTGAATTGATAACCTCCTCCTTTTTTGTAAGTCGGTTAAAAAAGTTATATAAAACAACGAATTTGTATAATGTCATTGTTCAAAATAGCCACAAATATCCTGAATTTAAGTTGTTTTAATAAAATCCTCTTTCGTTTATTTTCAAGCGATTAATCTTTACTGCTTTAATTGATAGATAGTTTAACATAAGACATTACGGTGTTTCAAACTGCAATTCAGGTAACTTCTGCTGCCTGTGGGTTAGAACCGACCAAAATTGATGTTAGGGTATTACAGCTCTTAATTAGTTAACTTACTTTAAGTGGGTCTGTTATACTGATGTGACCGGAAAATACTAGCAATTTTATGAGAACTAAAGTTAGTTGTTAGAAAACAAACTCGAATACCTTACTATTGTACCAACCTTATAATTGCCCTATCTTCTTTTTTTTAAATCCATATTTTAAGGGGTTCTTATCCTCTTGGATACGTCAACTTCATCGTATCTCATAAAGTAATATAAACCTAAGTCTATAATTAATTACTACTGTTTTTCGTGGGCGGAGTGATAAGTTTCCGGGTTTTTGTCCCAATTTGCAGTTAAATAATGGTCGAGCCTAACATTTAAATTTTGAATATCGTTATTATTGTATATTATTGTATATTAGTAATATATCAAATTTACGAATTTTAATTAAACGGAAAATACACTATAAAAAGATAGTACAGGCACATTAATCATGAAAATTGTGTAAGTAATACCCATAACGCATTAAATATTCAACAAAAAATTCCCCAATTATTCCAAGCGTTGGAGTAAAGATTGAAGAGACGGAATAATTTATTTCGGTTAAATAATTCAAAGGTTCCAGACAACAAACGAGATTGTTATGTTGATTTTAGGATATAAAAAGTTTAAACGTCTAAATCCAAGCGTTAGGGCACGCACTCCAGTATTCATAAAGCATATAATGATGATTGAATTCTTTGTCACTTGTTTCTAATAATTTATAGCCATAAATATGTGATTGAATAAATTTAGGGGGATGTCAGTTTATCCACTGTAATCTTACATTAAAATTCTCTCTTTCAACTAATTTAATATTAAATCAATGATTCAGGTATTAATGTATGCTTATAATATTCCTATTTCCCTAAAGTTTTACACACAGACTCAACAATCATGTTGCAAAGTCAATATGATATAATATTTGTTCATTCTTCAACGTAACTATGCGCGAACACTCCGAGCTTTTGTAATCTTCGTCCCAAGAGAGTCGTTTGCTTCCTTGTCTGTTTCATATTACACGTTTACTTTACTTTTTATTACATCGTAACAAAAACAACCATTATTCTATATATTAATATCTTCGTAAATAACTTAACGATACTCAAGTCTTTACACAAGATCCTATTTACTCTCAGAATGTTTGGAAGATTTAAATTTTAATAAAACGTTTTCCGCAAACAGTGTCTAAATATAACGCCAAAATACTCGACTGTAGTCCAAACACGTTCCTCCAGTTTAGGGTCGAGCTCGAAGAAAATAAAAATAGGTGGGACGTGCACATTAAACAACTAAAAAGTCCGCTTAACGGCGCAATATGTAATTTATACCCCATACTTGCTTGTTTACCTAATTGTTTGTCGTCCCCTTAATAAAATAACTATATTTTGTATACAATGATACTTTGAGCTTCAAGCTTAGATTTTTAAAAGTAACCAACGGATTTTAATTTGGTAAAAAACCGAATAAATGGGCACTTTCTTATTTTTTACTAGCTGAGCACTGCCGTTTCATCTGTGAATATCTTATGTATCCCATTCCCGTAGGATTTTCAGATTAAAAATCATCCAAATCGATCAAGTAGTTTCGGACACTATTTAATGCAAACAAACAAAAAATCTAATGTTTCCTCTTTTTAATAGTAATATAGATTACTTGGTATTTTTAAACATTTACAAGTTTTAATAGAGTGATCTGTATATTTTGCGTTATGAATAATTAATCTATGAATAATTTTATAAACCCACTCATTCCTTCTCAATTATTAGTCGAAATTATTTAAAACAGGATCATAAATAATTCATAGTCTTCAAATTGCTATAAATTTACCCGAAATACTTCTAGAATATCCATTTTCTAAATTATATCGAGCAACAAAATTAATGATTGAATTAAATTAAGAAAATATGGCTGTGAATGATATTTGTATGGTATAAAACATAAAGAAATATATAAAAGTTTAAGAAAAAGTTAATTTTAAATAGTTTAGAAAAATTATGCAATAAAATTATATTATTACTTGTTTGCAACGGTTTGTATTGTACGGTTTCAACTACTCGATATTTTGTAGATTTTTATTGATACCATGTTGCTTCTATTTTGATATTTAAGATTTGTATGTTGATAATAATGTTTAATAATGGTATCCCAACATATCTCATTAAATATTATTTATTCCATTCAGATATAGAGCATCGTCGTTGTCACCAATGCAACACTGCAAGTTGCAACCCGTTGCAATCTATGCAATGTTCGCAGCATCAACCGTACTGCGTCACAATCGCTACGGCACCTAGTAAGTAACTAAATAACACAATTATTTTTAATAAAATTGAATATATTCGAAAATATAATCGTCAATTTATTTATATATTTATACTAGAATCATAATTTGTTAGAATGTTTTTATTTTATATAAATTTATATAGGTCTCAATTTTCATGACAAAAAATAAGGTCACGAAGAGTGAAAAGATGACAAAAAATAAAAAGGGTTTTGTAAATAGAGCATTTTGCAAAAGTTTGCTTAAAACAGCTATGAAAACTAAGTATGCATCATTTATTCAGACGACAGTATTCCGACGTATAAGATTTTTGTCATTGTTTCATAATGTTACAGATTATACAACGTCGCTCTCTTGTGGGGCCGCTCAGGAGTCGACATGTGTTTTGGAACACAAAGCCGAACAATTTCAGTTGACCTGCATGTGTGATGACAATCTCTGCAATGCACCCTACAATCAACGACTACGGAACGAACTACTCAATTTTTCAACGAACTTTCCGGCAAACAGCAGTGCCAAATTGACAGAAATATTTTTGAAACTCTCAGAATTCGCCAACGTTAGTAGCGAAGCACTTTATGAAAAGCTTACGGCAAATACTGCTTTCACAACATCAATTTCCAGTCAGTCATCAGTAACTCCAACGATACCTACTAAAATAGAGTCTATAATAAATTCGACCCTACGTGTCAACGTTTCTTCCGAGTTACTTCCAAAAGCTGAGGCTTTAAAACATGAAGCCACGGTACCACCGGACGATGATGAGGACGAGAATGAAGGCAGTGGAACTTCAATCGATGAATCTAAAGCTAACGAGCACGCTGCACCTGCCGCCCCCAGTTCGTATCTCCCAGCTAATGGTAATAGTGCACAAACTCTGATATTAAATAGCTTTCTCTTAATAACCCAGCTTTGTCTTCACTCGAACTTGTAATTTAATACTCAAAGAGTAAAATGCGCCAGAGAATTTATCGGAATTGTTGACCTGTACAAGGGAACAACTAAATTAAATCCGCGTATTTCCATTAGTTAATTTCCATTATTTGAAATGTCCAAATTATGCAAGAGAGACTCGTATGCAGAGAGAAATGTTTATTGCAATAAGTTAAGAGCGTTTTACAAAGGTAGGTAATACGAATTTTACGAGCCAAGTTATTCACTGTAGACCTTTGCGAAAATTTAACTTTTCTCTTGAGAGCTATGAGCGTGACACTTAAACAGCTCTACACTTTTGCGAAGTTCAATATTATGAAAATGTAGCATCATTTTAATAAAAAATGTACCATCGACGATTGAATAGTTATTCTTGTTAAAGTAAACCAAATTTTGTAGATTCTTCACATATATTAGTGCCAAAGACACTTTACAAAATAAGTAAGATTAATTAATAAAAATATGTAAATGTGATTGTATGAGGCATTAGATATAATTAAAAACATTTAAGAATTCACAGAATTACTGTATTTCATTCAATAAGTATTATTAATAATTTAATAGAACTAGTGTTCTATCAAATAGATGTTAGGTTCGTTAAATACTTATTTATATATGTATACATTTTAATTAATTTATATGGAAGGTTTATTCTTATACTTTATTATTTGAATATTTTTTCCAAATCCTATTATAAGTGTATTTTTAATCAGCACTAAGTGTTCTACAAAAGTAAATCAATTCAATAGATTTGACTGCCTATAAATTGTTATATTAAGTAAAACCCTATAATATATGTATCTACATTGATATACAGATACTTCGAAGTTAAAATAAATTTTAATGAGAGATATTATAACGAAAATACTAGTTGCAAAATAATGTGTGCACATTTGTAGAACGTATTATAATTAAATATGATTAAACAACCGCTCAATATGTGTCGTTTCGCTCACAGAAGAAACTTTATAATAAGTAGTTATCGATTTTAAAATTAGATAATAATTTCTATTAAAGATTGTACATTTATTGAGAAAATACATAGTTACTTCGGAATGCACTGATATTAAACCGTTTTGCCATTATCAACTCCGTTGTAGACTTTGTCAATTATACTGTCCACTTCTGAACAGTCATACAATTATACCAAAATTATAATGTAATTAATTTATACAATTATAAACAATAAAGTGGAAAAAAGTTGGTTTGTGTTTTTGTGGTCTATATTCCATTATTCTATTTCATGTTCTGTATTCTTTATTTACATTTCCCTCCTTTGTTAAAATTTTGTTCTAGAAATGCTTTGCACAATGTTGTTAAATGGTTTAATTTATACGTGAAATTCGAAATCTAAAAATTATGTAGTATTTAGTACAAAAAACTTTTTAATATAATTTACAATATAACAAAGTTCCATACATGGGTAGGTCCTACTACCTCCTTTTCCTTAAGGTCTGGAAATCTCATAAATTTTCATCTTACTCATTATTACAAGAGGGCTGTGGGGCACAAAAAGGTCAACATTAAAAAGTAAAGTATTAGTCAATAATGTATAAATAAGCAATATACCGTCGTGAGAAGCGATCAAAGCTCGTTCAAGTGACTGAGCTATCTGTAAGGCGAAGGGCTCTCGACTACTTTTAATACTCAATACCTATTGTTCCTTGTAGTGTGTGACTCGACAATCTATACTGCGAGCCCAATAATTTAAAGGTATTTTTGCCTTACAGTGTTTAATTATATTTATGCTGTCCTTTTTATAAATTAATGTAAAATTACATTTCTTTATGAATGACCATCACAAAATTTAATTTAGAAACGAGTTTATTTTAAAACATTACTATATTGATATTGGAAAGAAAAAAATTGAAAAATAGGTATCTGAATGTGAAATTATAGACTCAGACAACAGCTCAACGGATACAATTATTGTTCAGAATCTGGATCCAAAATTTTTATCCTGGTTGTACTACATGAATTCGAATAGATAAGTTGTTTGTCATTTATATCTACTATGTATAAGGCAATTTTAGTTTAAACCTTACATACAAATAGCGCTCTTTCGATCCGTTTTTCACAAACGAGCACCACCAAAATTTTAATTATCAAAGTTTGCTTTAATTGTTTACTTGAAAGCAATGGTGACAATTTTTCCGACCTTCCTCTTTGACAATCACCCTTGCGCGTATATCAAAGAGAAGTAATTTTAAACTCCATGATTAAAAACGTTGAATGTTCATTTTGTATGAAGGGACTCGTATCGGCATGCGACATATTTCACATAAATTTAATCAAAACAGACACATTTATCAAAACGTTTTTCAAAAACTTCCAATTTGTACTTATTTAAGAAATCGAAGCTGTGATCGATCAAGCGAATAATTATTGGGAGCACTTAGGAACATTTAACATGTTGAGTGTTTGAATAATTCATGAAAAAGCAATATACCTATTTCATTATTAATACCATTCTGCCTATCGAAAAATACTCGCTAAAGTGTATGAAGATGTATAATACTCGTATATGGGTGAATTTATTTAGAAGAATTGAACAATATATCTACCTTCGTGCGATTGCATTGCGATTTTATTAACTCCAATAAAAATCTATTAAATATACAGGATTTAAATCTAAAGCTTTATAAGAAAATTTCAATGTGAATTGTACTAAAAGATATCCTTAATTATATAAAGAGGAAGGAGATTTTGCCCGAATAGCGCGCTATCGCAAGATTTTATAGAGTAAGCGAACGCGAGAAATGTTGAGGGTTTTAACAGATTCACTCACATACATTTTCAACGAACATTTATACCAAAAGTAGAATTTAATTTAGTTCATGGATTGCAATTTCAAGTTACTCACATAAGTGGCGATATAGGCTTACGGACTGGTATTTTAGTTATGTGATGATTAATTGTGTAGATTAATTAGATTAGTCGTAAATAACTTAGACACGAGTTAATTATATGTGCTGTGAACCTTTGAACAAACGCAGCTCCATTGCTGCTGTATAAAATGTTTTATCTGCAATGTTTTATTTTATGCAATTACAGTAAGTATATCTGACGTAAACCTAAACATATATATATCATTATTATATAGTAAAAGCAAGTTTATATAATAATGTTGCTTGAGATGCGACCAGACACTGTCAAATTTTATAAAGAGAAACTTGCACTGTAGTGTAACTCACAATCAGCTGTATAACTATGTTAATTAGTTACAAGTTCGTAGAGGCGAGTTCCACCGAATACATTTATTTCACTTCGCCTGCTTTTGAAAGAACTATTTGTCTAGACATGACTGATACTAAAATTGATCCTGACAGCTGACACTGTCAGGATCAATTTGCGTTTTTAGAATACGATTATTGATTCGAATTCGTTTCTGAACGATTTTTTCTGTCTTGCTGCAGCGTGGTCATAATCATTCATCGAATCTAGGCTATATTGTTTGATCAATTATAGGAACTATGATTCTATTAAAGTTCTTGCGGCAATTATAAGATTTACTGAGTGTAAGATCCATTTGTAACGGAGACCACTACAGTTTGATAATAAAATACGCTTCTATACTTCAAGAGTACTTAATTGAAAGTAAGATTTATTAAAAGTCAATTGCTTTCACTGGCTTTAATAAATTAAGTAATTGAGAATTTTCGTCATAACAACTTTTTATATTTTTCGAAGTGAAATATTTTATAGAACAAAATCAATATCCTTTCTTTCATGTTAAAATGTTGTTTCACTTCTGTAGGTATATAAGTAAGTACTAAAATTAATATTATCTATTTAAAATCTAATATGAAAAGGATTCAGTGCGCAGTAAATTGATTATTTAATATCAAATCCCGCAAATGCAAATGCGAACACAGTTAATATACTTAATTAAATTAGCGTTGCGCATTTGTTTCAATAATAGCATATCGTAATAAGCGTTGTATTTGAGTGAAATGTATTTTTAAGGCTGTGGCGAGAGAACAAACAGCCGGTTGTTCACAGACCCTACAATAAAACCGCTACAAGTTGTAGACAGGGTTTTGTGCCCCTCGGCGTCTGTAGATGAAGCTGACTGATGTAATAATACCCTCGTAAACGAACTGATGCTGTGCGGTAATGGAATCGTCGTAAAAGAGCAAAAACTGTGCTCACTGTACGGAGTATAGTTGGGATTTGTTTTTTATTTCTGCTGTCTTTCGTTGTGACTTTTATGTACCTTAATGCATATTGTCTATTTATTCGTAAAATATAAACCATATAAAATATAGTTTGTCATTGAAAAAATATAGAGACACTAGGTTTATAAACATTGTTAATTAGTCTACGAGACACAGACAAGTCAAGACACATAAGAAAATTAAAAGATATAACAACATTGTACTTCCTACTTAATATTATAAACGCCAGAGTTTGGGTTTCTGTGGTATACATGTGTGGATTTTTGTGTATCAATTACTCCGTAACTACTGGAGCTAGATTAGGTGATCTATCGATAACTGATCTATATACCCCAAATATAATGCAAACGACACTGCGAGCATAAGCTATACCTTCATATGGCATGAAATTATCAAAATATACATAATACACCTACAAAGTAGGAACTATACAAGGATACCTAAAAAAGTAATAAAACTAAATAGTAAAAAGGTTTTATTATCTTTCAAATGAGCTCTCATCTCACATGTGAATAAACCATTCGTGGTTTTACATTTTCCTTCAGTGTTGTATTACGACATAATGGACAACACGTTCGTTAATGTTTTCTGAAAATACACCTTTCTTCACTTATATTTTATTAGAGTAACGTGTAGTTATTCTATTTTTATCTAAATATGCAGCTTTGAGACACTGGATACTTTGAGAGTCCTTTTAGTCTAACGTTATTGTGTGTAACGCGTCATTGAGTAAGCTTTTATAAAGATTTTTATACTTTATCGAAAAGGAGACTTGTGTTAAGGATTTAAGGAAGAAAACCAAAGGAGTGAAGATCGGTAACATAATACTTTTTCCATTTTCAGAACTTACAAAATGCCTACCTGTTTATTTTTATCTTAAAAAATATATAATTTAGTAATGTATTGCATTACACGAATTCTACATATATGTATTTATACTGCAAACGTTGTTATTCAAAAAGGTTTTCTGTTACGCAGGCTATATGGTCTGTTCCCACCGCAAAAAAAACTTTTTTGCACTGGAAATTAGGGCCTCTGCTAAGAAGAGAATGAGTTATATGTATGTACCCGACCCTATCAGCATTCGTTAAAAGCACATCAGGCAATGTATCAAAACACGTCAGCGTCCTCTTGAATATAGATCAATTCACTCTCAATATACTAACAAATTAAATAATACAAGCACGTTGAAATGAATAAAAAATTAAACATTTGAAAGGCCGGTCCAATTTCCAACGCAAATTATCGAGAAGCGAATTTCGTATATAAGCGACCTGAATTGTGCCTCAAATTAGCAACAACATCAAAAAATATATTTAATTTCAATAGTACTTTATTAAAATTGTGTATTTATACAAATTTTGGCATATCGCTTTAAAGCTCCGAAAACATTTTCCTTTTAATCTCAGTATTGATCGGCCGTAGTTGTTTGGGCAACATTAAGTATTTAATAACCAGGTAAGTACTGCTATGTGTGCTAGAGGGGTAATACTGCGGATCAAGAGAACTAATAAGGTCGGAAATTGTATAATGAAATTTCTTTCTTTACGTTCCTTAATTGACCTACTTTATAAAGTCTGGGAAATGAACACCAAGTATAAGGTTCGTTTATATTTTTAATGTGTGGCAATTTCTTAGCTGTTGATATTTTGCTTCTAGATTAGCTTTATTAAATATTTTCTTATTAATTTTATCGGTAGATAAAATAAGAAGTTACTACTCTTTATTTAAAAACATGTACGTTCTTCAGTTACTTCTCCTAAAACATTTTCTATCCCTATTATAGAATAGTCGTATTATATTATATACCAACAAAAGTTAGAGTTTATACGTTGTAGCTTCTTTAAATGCACATAAAAGCCTTTGACAAGTTTAAAAATTATGAATCAACTGAATGAAGTTGAGATATATGAGTGTCTCTCAAACGGCCTCTTTTACACGCCTTTCAAACCGTTCAGCTTCTAAAAACATGAAATTAAATTCGCCTTCCTTTGAAAAAGAAGCCATATCTTCCTATCATTAAAATTTAAAACATTTTAAACCGAACGGTTAAAAATGTAAGCGCACAAAGGCTTTAAAATGGGTCAAGTTAACTTTCATAACCGAGACAAATGTTTCATAAAGAACTCGGAGAATTCTGTGCTCAAGGGACGTGGTCTGCCAGATTGTGAGGTTGCCGGCCGGTCAACTGCGCTAAAACTTTAGGTCGCATGCCCAGCTTTTTGATCCACAGATGTTTGTCTGTCATGACAAACTTTTTTATTATAAAGATAGTAAGTATATAATAAATCTTGTGTATACCTTAATTGTCACGCATATTAGATAAGTGATTTTGTAATTTTATTTGGTTAAGGTTTAATATGTCTGATGCGGTGTACCTACCTTTGGAATAAATAAATAAATAGATAGAGAGTCACATTTTTAATAACACTACGAAAGAAAAAAGGATTTTTAAGGAATAATATTTTGTGGAAGTTGTAGTTGAAATGTGAAATGCCTTTTATTTCTATAAATAGAATGTATTAAGAAGCTATATAGTAGAGCATTTAATAAATTATCCGATTCTTTATCCGATAGGTCAGGTCATAAAATGCGGTAGTATTATTATTAATTGTTAATAGTGAGAGCGTTGTCATAATATAATAGTAACTAGGAGAACCGTTGAACACCTTATCATTTACAATATTATTATTTTACACAATACTAAAAGCGTTTTGCCTTTTTATATATATGTATAAAGTAAGAATACTGTTATTCTGCAGGGAACGGATGTCTGGCCATTTATCCATCATAATACCCTAATGTCTTCACAAAAGAGGCCAAGGCTATAACATAAAGGAATTGTATTTAAGAGGGTTATTTATTGTCTTGAGTATAATGTAAATTTAATTCAGCGTGTATTTCTCTCTCTAGTTTTTCATATAATAATATCTTATCATATATTAGGAAGATAATTTGATATTTTATTCGAAATGATTACAATATTCAATTTAATTCATAAAAATATACCTACACAATCTGATTCAACAAAAGTTAAAATCCAAATAAGTTAAAAATAAATATCCTTAGAAAAACATCGACAGACTGTAATTACGACGTTAACCGAATGTTTGATTAAATCTTCTTCAAGTCGACAATATTTACATGAGCAGTGGGGTGGTTAATGCGATTCCGACACCGCGTCAACCAATCAACGGCTTAGGGCAACGTAAATACGCGTATCCACTCCTCACCACAAAAATCTGCCTCTAGGCTGCCACTCGAGACAAACTGATTGCCTTTTTTATCGCCTCACTGAACACTGAATACCGTTTTATTTTATTATACTATTTGTATCTATCCATCTTGTTTTACGATTGCAACGACAAGAACAGCAATAACATGTCTTTTTATTAGGACATTATCCACCTTTGCTTAGCACGCTCATAACTTGTTATTTTTCAAGTGATTCCCGCAGATGCGTCGTAGTCAGGATTATTTTCACAAAGTGCGTTTATATCTCACCGTGGGACTATGCCTTGGGATGATAAAGTATATTGTTGTGTCTTTCCCCACAAAATGAAAAGCAATTATACTGATGGACATGGGAGGCAATCGCTCCCATTTTCTAAGGAAGAATATTCTTATAAATGTTTTATTTTTTCAGTAAATTTATTTATAGTAAAATAATTATAATTTGTTTACATTTATGAGAAAAATTAAAAATTTAATTGCAATAATAATATAGTCTGTATTAGTACTATTGCACGTTTTAAATCGATGCTCTTGGTTTTACAGAACATAATTCTATGTTATAAAAACCCCGAAGCGCAAAAGGCCATCCTTCGACTTGACCTTATTTCTTTTTCTTGTTCTTTTGAAAATTGAGATTTAATTCATTGTTCATAGGTATAACCTAAAAGGCAGTCAGTATAATGAAAAAAAAATGTAAGAACATTTGCACAATATATATTCTTATAAACAATTAAATATAATTATGTTCCTGCTCTAGCGTACGCTGTGGGAATTTCCTTGAGATCAACACCTTCCCAAGGGGTGACCAAGTATTACGATCAAAGGATAAGTCCTTTGATAATACAGTAACGGATCGATCGTCTACATTCCTATCCTTTCTAAAAAAACCGATAAAATAAACTTATAAATTTTCAACAGGACCGATTTCAGATTCACATTATGTCAGTTAACTTAAGAGGAGTAAAGAAGGTAAAAATTTCATAAAACATTTAATTTAAATAGCGATTCTTAGAATAAATATTATAATTTTAGATCAACTGAAACAGAAATTCTTTACAGTGACGGCTCTAGGCTTAGGCTCTAGGTGACGTTGGCAATCGGGAACGCTTCGTTCTAAAATGGGACTCGCAAAAATTTGTATCCTTCAAGCATTCCTGATAATGAGGCATTTCCATAGATACAAAACGTATCTAACTGCATTTGTGGCTAAGCGTCGAAGTACCGGGTGACCCTCCTAGAACCTCTTGGATGTATAATGTATATGCTTTCGCCTTTTGCTGTTGAACTGTAGCTTACTGTATGGTTATTGAGTAGAAATAAACAAAAACCAGCGAACTTCTATTAAATTACCTACATGTTCTAGGTACAGACTCATAAAATAATAATATTATAACTAAAGTTCAACGCTGTTCATCGTTCATCGCTTCGCTGTCTTGTGAACTTGACGGCTTGTTACTTTCACGAGTCTATACAAGTTATAAAGAGAATTCGTTTACATAAAACGTTGAACGCTCCCATTATTAGGACAAGCTTGTTGTTCCACTCATAAACGAGAACATCGATGCTCCAATTAACTTAAATTATAGGCTTCGTAAAATTTACTGAAATTATAATGTTACGTCTAGACGATAAATTATTTTACAGGAATTTATTTCATTAAAACATGCCTTTAGTGCCTTTCTCGATGATTTAATTTTAGTCATAATAAAATAGTATTCATGTTATCGCACCACAGTACCATCACCTATATCGTTTCGTCTAATTGTATAAGCAAATTAGGTACCTAATTATCACGCATCTCAGGATCGATTATAATTCGGGACTGCGTCTGTTTTTAATTTAGGAAGAAAAAATATTTTTCACCATACACACCACATAAATAATCACAGAACATTATAAAGCGGACAAAATATAGATGTTGTACGCGGTGTGCATGCCAAATAGGGCAGCCACTCAGAAAATCCTGCGCCACGGAGTGACCACAGGGTTGATTTTCAGTGGCCCCTTTATGTGATATTTAAAGCGCCCCACTACTGAAATATAATAAAAAAAGATAAATTTAAAGAGGTTAAAAACATTCATATGGTTAATAATGGGTACATACTTAATGGTAGGGGAGCCCAAGAGGGGATTTCGGGATTTACTCGAGCGCGTCAGATTAATATATAGGGGGATACCTTGTACCTTAATAAGTACTCCCACCAAGTATGAGCCTTATATATATGTTCGCTCTTCAGGGATAAAGGATCAGATTAGTAAAAAAAAATTGATCATCAGACATTCTCGAGCGCGTCAGATTAAGATAAGGTGAGTTAGTTACGTGCTAAAACGTGTATATTTCACTAATCTGACGATTTGAGCGTGACGCAAAGGAGGGAGAGGGCTACAAAGTTGTAAAAAAAAAACGTCACCTGGACATTCTCGAGCGCAGCTAATTTTTTTTTATTTTGAAGGGAATCATTCAAGGATTACAAAAAATATATAATCTGACGATTTCCACAAGCCGAAGCAACAAAAATTGATCGATAAAGTTCAGCTACGTGATGCCTATATTCCCCTCTCTGCGTTTCTATTTCTCTCTCACTCTTTCTCTATCTGTTATTCTCTCTCTTCGTCCCCACTCTGGTTTGGGTTGCCAATTGCCATGACGCCATGACAACTGTTCACATTAACTCGTTTATAGCATAGCATTGTTTACAACGTATTTCCAACGTTTTTCCACGTTTTATGGTTTTAATATAAGTTGATTAATTAATGAATGAATGAATTAAGAATAAAAACAAAAATAAAAAAAAATAAATAATGAAGATGTTAAAAAAATACTTAAAAAATTTTATGTTTTGTAATTATTTTCTTATAAATACAAGTATTCTACTTGAAAACAACATCTACTTTCTCATTTGCATGTTATTTCCTGAGTTTTTGGTTTTAAAAAATATAAAGAAAAATTGTAATCGTCAGATTAAGCGAATCCCTCTAGATAATTGTCAGATTAAGAGACAGCACGTCTAGGGCGTACAGACGAACGATATATATCTTAATCTGACGCGCTCGAGTATTTCAAAATGGCGATTTTTTTTTGCATATTCTAATAAGGGCCGTGACTTTGCGTTACATCCAAATAGTCAGATTATTATATAAAAGCATTTTTTTAGGTTCACTTAACATCCCCTTCGAAAATCTGACGCGCTCGTTAAAAAATTTTTTTTTTTTCATTTTTACGGCCACCCCCACCATGGAAACGGTCAGATTAACATATGTACATTTTCAAAAATACGTAGGACATATATGACATTAATATCTGACACGCTCGAGTAAGTCCATGGAAGTGATTTTTTTTACATTTTTGAAAATTTATAGCGGCTTCCCCCACCGATGAAACGGTATGTACTATATGGCATTTTTTTCTTCTAATTATCTAAGCTTCTCAACCCAATAGGTCTCGATAACGCTCGAGTAAATCCCGATTTAGCATCGTGGGCTCCCCTACCATAATTATATAATAAACATTAATTTAAATATGTATACCCATAAGTATTAAGTACATTGGAAAATGTAATTCTGATATGAACTTTAAAAATTAATAATCGCGTCTCGCCTACCAACCACAAATAGCAATTTGAGTCTGCCCAATCACTGTTATTTTGCATGTTCATAATTAACTCATTCGAGTGTTCAGGAGGGTCAAAAGTCCAATTGAATTTGATTTCTATTTTCTATTACATTCGCTGTATAGTAATGATATCAAAGAACTTTGTGTTATTTCGAAGTAAAACCTCACTCACAAGTGATCTCTTCAATTGCAATGCAGGAGATGATATTCTAAGAGGCAAGTAAAAGTGTGAAATAAGCACCCTGTAATATTTTTGGTTCTGTTATTATTTTTTTATGTAATAAGGCAGCGAAAACAATTTTTTCAATGAAACCGTTTTTACCTTTTAAGTACGGAATCCTAAAAAGTGGCAATAATAAAATAAATATACTATTAATATAACCCAGTACATATATGTACTGGGTTATATTCGTAATATTAAGGTAGGTAACAATTTATTTATATTTACAGACAAATTGGAACGAATTAAACTTAACCTTTTCTCATACCTGCCCAAGTTAATCAATCTTCTTATCTGGCTTCACGATTCAATTATGCGCCTGAATGGAAAATCGCTTCAAAATAATATAAATCAAAGATTTAATAAGCATAAAGCCATCAATCATCATCTTCCTGTTGCAGACGGGATACGCGTGAACCATTCAAATGAAATTTACATTAACATCCGATTAAAAATAATTTCTCATATAAAATTTTCAATGTTTATTTTATATTTAAGGTTTATCCTCTTCCGCCTCTATGAAAGAAATGTTAATTGATCGATCTGTTGCCATAAAGTCTAATTATTACATAATTTAAAGTTATTAAATCACTCAAATCACTCAATCACTCAAAACTCTTGTAGGTGCTCTCCTTATTGTTATTTAAACTTTTGAGTTATATGGATTGTTTAAAAGCGCTAGGAAACAAAAAAAATCAATTAATTATTAAATATGGTATGCTACTATTATTACGTATTGTGGCAATGTTTCACCTTGAATTCTGACTTGATTATTTTACAAGAGACTACATTTATTAAGCCCTGTTAGTAACATTCGCTGAATGAGAAATACATTAATTTGTAATACAATCCTAATTGCTTTTAATCTTACTATCACTTATTAAAATAAATATGGTAATTGAACAAATCGTCTTATAATAGGTATTATTATATTGTCTAGAATGAAATTATGTATGGGTAGTACCTGGATGGATTACATCTTGTAAATGAAAATTAAGCGATTTTACGAATAAAAATGTGCTTGTTTTAAAAGATTCATTTAGCAATCTTTGTGCCTTAGTTTTTTGGTTTAACTTCAACTAGGTACTACACTTTTCGACTGTCATGGTTTGTCTCGTAAAATCTATCAATAATACAAACAAATGCTTTATTGCGTACATAGTACAGTAGATAGAAATAGAACATACGCCAGATAATGTAGCAGCATTATATTTGACGTTGATCGAATAATAACTGTTAGCGTGTGCAGTAAAGCTCATGCGGCCTCGTGGGGATGCAAACAGCGTATATACGTATTTATTGTAGCGCAAAATATGAATTCGTCTACGCTATGCAAACGAATCAGATGTCCGCTTCCTGCACTCGATTAATCTGTCAGTAAACAATAACTCAGTGGATCGATTATAATCATTCACAAACGCGGTTTTAGTAGTTTTCAAAAGGCCTTCATTTTTATTTACTTTGGCGAACTGCTGGCACGGACTATTCTGGGAGTTTCATTCTATTTTGAAAATAATCGTTAACATTTCACAAATAATTGGATAAAACAATCTCAACATTTCGCTGATAACATTTTTACACGCAAGTGATTTCGTAATATTCTACTTTTTAGTAAAAATTATATTTCCATGTTTAAGTATCAACTGAGTTTCTTGTGGGTTCCTCGAGGTAGGAGTAACTTTACCAACCAATTGCATATATATTAATAAATTAAAATTCATAAATTTATTAATAAGTTACATGTATCGAGAGCCACTCCTAAAAATTATATTTTTCAAATAAAATGTAGCCAATACAAATAACATTTTATCAATATCTGCACGGTGGTTTCTACGTGATTGACGCACATACAAACAGACAAACAGATAAAAATTCTAACCATGGTTTTGGGGCTCTATAAAATATACTTCCTGCAAAACAATTACTTATTTAAAAAAATATCCAATGTAATGAAATGGCTCGTTTACTGTTTTATTATATGTATAGATAGTATGCAACGCATGCCACCCATATAAACGACACATTGTCTGTCTACATTATATCATTTCCTTAAGTTATGGCACACTTCCAAATAATTGTTAATGGTCTTTATGTGGTGAATCGTACTTATCGTACGTACTTACGTCCTTATCTTCGAATCTACCAGATGTATTCGATAAAATCTATTGTGATTAGGAAAGATGGGTTTATGATAAAATCAATATTCTATCTAAAACTGTACTACGCCTCTTATTAATTCAAAAGAAAGGATATTAGAACCAATAGAAATGAGTAATAGATTATTCCATTAATAATTTAATGTGTGAAAGACTTCAACTGTAGATATACAAATCTTATAAAACAACTTCTTTTTATCCGTTTAGTAACAGAGCATTAAGCAAAAAGTTCTTGGTTCGACTGCAGGTAATAAACAAAAATAGTCGCCTTAAAAGGTTGACCCAGATCACCTCATGTTAACAAAATAAGATCAAAGAAAATTGTATTTTTAACAAGATGGTGACGTTGTATGCATTTACTAATTTGAGTTTTCATCTTCCTCTTAAAAATATTATGCTCGAAAATGGCTAATAAATACTTTTACATATTTCATACTTAATTCAAATTTCGTATAACAAAGTAATATTAAGCGATGACCTCATTCACGGGGTTTGAATAATAATTGCATCACCACGTGTAGCTCTCCCGCACCATTTAATCAAAACTTTATGCAACTAATATTATTTAAATGAAATATGTTTATACGAAAATATTGCTATAATATTCTATTCCAAACTCTGCGAACAATTTAAAACAGTTATGTTAATAAAAGCCTGTATATTTAACAATAATTTCAGACACCGAATTCAGTCCTGCTTAATTTAAGAACAATAGGTAAGACTGGTAATGAATAATTTTTTTATTTCACAACTTATAACTTTTCTATTGAATGAAATTGGAAGTGAATTGTAATTTATCTATCTTTACTGGTACAACCATTTCTAATTTATTGGTAAAACCTATTTTTGGAAATATGTATTTGTAACCGTATCAATATTACTCTCATCAAGTTCATTCACGATTTTAGAATGAAGTCGATATTGAATTCTATTTATATCAAATGTATATTTCATCCGCTACCCTACGGTTAAGTAAATACTCCAACCGTCTGAAACATGAGCCAAAGTCTGTGATTTTGAATAGGTTCATCTCGTTGAAATATCAGTGTATAAACGGAGGGATATTGCGAAGGAAAATGCTGTAAGTGTAGCCAGAAACCCCAGGAAACTCAATTCGAGTTCGTTGCTATCCGCAGACTGATACGTTTGTTGATATATGCTTCAATATGAAACTTTAAGCAAAATATTTTTTTGCTGGAGTTTTGACATTATTAAAGAATATTATGCTGAAATAGGTAGGTTTGGCTATTACATAGAATCACTTTTTACTTTCAAAAATCATGGAGCCAGCAGAAGACTTATAGCTAAAATATTATCTTATCACTACTTTACAAGAGCTAATGGAAGAGGCCAAATTTTAAAAATTTCTATTCATTAGTTTGTTCTCTTTCCAATAATATCTTCATTTAATTAATACATATTTTCAACGTCTGTGAAAAATATTCTTGTATATTTTTTTTATTGAGTGACTATATATGCAATTAGACTCTTTGGATTTCAATATCAAATTTTCAGTTTATACAAATAGTAAACAAAGTCACTTTCAACGTAAATTCAAATATTGAAAAATAATAAACGATATATAAGTTCTGGTTATACTCATATACATAAAAGTATATTATGAGTATAACCTACTGGTTATACTCATAATATACTTTCTGCAACAATAATAAAATATCTTAAGGCAAGCGCGCGTCGATTTACTTTGTTCATATACGATACAAAACAAATTACACCCACACACGTAGGTAACATTACATTGTAGGTTGCAAGTATATCACGTGTTCCAACGTGTAATACCGGGGAATTAGTCCAGGTACACAATAATTGAAACCACGGCAGTACTTGCTACGCTATAACGACGCAAACTGCTTTCAGATGCAATGCAATAAGCTTTGGCAAATTACAGAACAATTTGAAACATTACGTAATATTGTGCTTTCCCACTGATACAGAAAATTTTCAATGCATACTGGATTGCTTTTTTTCTTTAGGCACTGAAAGAGACTCGAATTTTTAAGCCGGGACTACATCAAATAAAACAATAGAATTAAGATATTTAAATGGAGGATGCTTTCATTCATTGCTGTTATTTCATTTTAAGCCTTAAGTGTAATGATCAATGGACAATATATTTTGTTCAGACCTTATAATGAAATTAATTTAAAGCTGGAGCTGGGACTGCCATTGCAACGAAATACAACGATTCGGAATTGGGGCAGGTTAACGTTCTCCGCCAGAGGAGATTATTGTTTCATAAAGAAATCTAGTATTCAGCAGAGGTCAACACTGAGGCAAACGTTGGTTAAAGTTTCAACGTGGCAACTTGTCTTAAACATGCAAGCGGCTTTCAGACAACTTCGCCTGCTTAATGCACTCCACTAACTTCTATAAAACTCGAACTATTGCCTAGCTTTTTCTCGTCATATAATTATAAACTCACCAGCATTGTTCTATGGATATATTATCTGTAACAACGTTATTTTTTATAAGACTGGAAAGCAGCAGTTACCAGTAACCATTACACGAGTATTACAGTAACCATTACATCTGTAATTACATAGAGTAATGTTGGTGATTAGTACCAAATTCCACTTTATGAGTATAGATAACATCTTATGATTTTTTTATGGTTGACATCGCTTACTCGATTCGATTAAGTTGAAAATTGGCAACGTATACGGTTTTGTTTTCTGCTATTTGAGCTGGATTGGTTCTTATAATATGAACAAATAGATAGAGATTAAGTTAACGTATTTATTTGTCAACACACGGGAAACATATATTTTATGGAGAATCTTTATAAAATATACGATGTGTCTAAAATAATAAAGCATATTTATGGTAACAATAGAAGGAATCCGTAGATAAAGCGTCAACAAAGAGTGTTTACAATCTTTATAAGAAAGGCAGTGATCCTTTAAAGGTGGGACATAATAAAGGGATTGTTTATCTCCTTTTTATATCATTACATTGTTTGCACAAAACGTAGGATAGACAATTTATGTAATATATCAAAAATGTTTTTGAAAATGTTGGGTGAATTAAAAAAAGACCCCAAACAAAATATTAATCCCTCACGTTCACCTACCACCACCGAGTAAGTTTACCATGTCGCAAAGATAAACTTGTTGAAAAATTGAGAAATGTATTAATAATTAACTGAAGTAAAGATAGATCTAAGATGAATCTATGATAACTTAAATTCTTAAGTAAGCAAGAGGCCGTGGAACTTAATTTATTTAATAAACTGAACCATGGTAAAATTTTATGTAAATCATAAGATAATTATTTCAAGGGCTTGTGGCAATTAGTGTCTGTTATTGTACATAAATCAGAATCTCAAAAGTTTTAAGACAAATATTTGAACTTTCTTATTGCTTGCGGGATTGGGGTTCCACTTTTCCAAAGTTAATCGAACTTGGATTCGGCTTTGAGATTCAATTATATCCCTGAAAGCAATACCGTTTTAAATATAAATCAAGGTAAGGGTTTTATAAGATTGAATCCGTTAAATTACTTACTCTATACGTACAGACAATATCTTTATCCACTTAGAGTAATTATGGTTCATTATTGGTGTTTATATGTAGTTAATATTTAATTCCGGCGTTCTGATCTTTATTTTTTTCACGTGTACAATGCTCGTAGAATGGAATTACGACGTCAATGCTTTTATGAAAATGAAAAGCGTTCAGCAATCAGAGCACTGACCTACTATGACTATGTTATATTAAATAAAAAAAAGAATGAAAACGTTTAAACGTTGCTGTCTGTGGGGAGAGAGAAAATAACGACCGACATAACTCACATTCGATTCGCATGGAAACGTATCGTAAATTTGGCTAGATGAATGACATCTGTTTTCGATAATGTTACCCTTTTTATCAGTCCGGGTCCCTACGTCAACGTGACAGCAGTCCCGAAATACCATGTTGTCATTACGATCGAACAAGCTTTAATATCGGTTTAGGATATCGCACGGGTCGGCTACAATTCGTTTGAGGACAATGCAAGATTTAAGGTTCGCATTTTTTACATACGTTTTTCAAGTCTGCCTAAGCCTCGTAGCCTAAAAAGTTCTGTTATCAACTCATGAGAGATTTAGCTATCCATTCGATACTAGATTAAAATATATATGTGTTTGTTGAAAATAATAACTTCAATGATTTCAATATTAAATGCAAAATATTTCTTATTAATTATTGTTTATCAGTAACCACGGTATTCTTTTGAAAACGATATTGAAATCAGTGAACCATATTAAAAACATTTCTTCGTATAAAATTAATTAATACCTAGTATATGCAGTATTATACTAGCTGCCTGCCCGCGGCTTCGCTCATGTGAACTACAAAATTTTGTATTTTGTAGAGGCGCGCGCACATTGTAAGATTTTGGTCAACCCTATTGCCATAGAAAATTATAAAGAGCGTTAGAAATGAAATATCTCAGCGGTACTGTAATGGACATATTCCAAACTTTTGTTGCATCACAGGAAATGTTAACATGGGCATTGTGCAATAAAAATAAAATGCAGAACTTGTAGAAAATTCGATATACAAACAAAAGATAGAAAATAGACATATGACTATATATATTGTTATATATCTAACGAAAAATTCACAAAAAAGTATTTCACTAAAATTAAAAAATAGTATAATAATATAAACGTTATATAATCCACATGAAAAGAAACGTGAAAACTCTCTCGCAAATACAAAATCTTTTTCATTTCGCTAACCTATAGGTCGAACCAAAACAATTTTAATATATTTCATAAGATCCTCGCGTTACTGAATTGTTTTTGTAATATTTTTTGTTTCGGCCCTCAAAGTTTTGCGGGTCTCCCAACGGCGATGTTGAAGTTATCGTTATTCAGAGGAGAGCGCAGTTCGCTCGGAAAATAACCATTTAAAGTCTTTTGTTTACTCCGAATAACTTACTAATACCACAGATAATATAATACTATACTAGCTAATACTAACGATTCTATTTGACTTTCGTAAAGTTTAGCTAGTATAGAATGTGGGATTATTGTATCAAGATCAACTATACAAGGCTTTCTATCCTCTATTATGAAACAGTATATAACATACATCAAATTCCCCGAAAACGTTATATAAATTATCTGTATGGTGTTTTTGATGTTCCAAGTTTAATGTAAAAATACAAGAGGACGCTGTAAGTCAATTTTGCAAGAATCCGAGCCAATTTTCTGAATACCATCTTGGTGGAAATAAGGGGAGATTAGAAGACAACTTGAGAATTAAGAAGACAACTGTCATGTCAGTAAGCCCTGATCGCTAGCTGTAAAATATTCGAAACATAGGGTTACATAATAATGAAATATAATGTATAATGTATATAATAAACCGCGCTTAAAATCTTTTAAAATGTATTTTTTTCTTTAAATACTGGAATTTTATTCTATATTTAATATAGAATTAGTACTCGCGTTAAAACAAACAAAAGAAAATACTATAATCTATACTAATAATATTATAAAGCTGAAGAGTTTGTTTGTTTGTTTGAACGCACTAATCTCAGAAAGTACTGGTCCGATTTGAAAAATTCTTTTAGTGTTATATAGCCTATTTATCGAGGAAGGCTATAGGTTATATATCATCCCGATATTCCCACGGGAGCGAAGCCCTGGTGCGCAGCTAGTAATATATATTTTGATTTGAATTTTTTAAATAATCTTACGATTTTGATGATTAAAATCAATGAAATATGTTTTCGTAAACTAAAAACATTAATACCGGAAACTTAGACATAAGTCAACTAGCCTATTATACTTATTAGCGATAAAATGGATAAATTAGTAGGATAGCGACTTTATATTTTGAATAAAATTAATACTTTAGTTGTGTTTTGCGCGCCACATAAATATACACGATGATATCCGAAATCCTGTTTATCTTTATAATACAAAGGCAATATAATCCTATAATCTCAGTTGCGCCGATAGTCCTCTAAATAAAACAAATTAGTGTTTGCAGAGGATAGTCAACATTAAACGGACCTAAATACACTCAATTTCACTAGCCTTCCTTTGCATCTCGACGTTTGCTATCCCCTATTTAAATGAACAGAAAGCTTTACTTTCCAACAGCCGCTGTTCCATAGTCTATTAAAAATTCCCGGCAATCAACAAGGTTTAAATGCATTTCGTGACTAATGGCGTTTAGAAATTACCGGTGAAAAGCAGCCTTTCTTTGAGTGCTAAAAGGAAACGTTCAATGAGGATGTTAAACTCGTATGAAACAGTTTTAAATTTAAAGTATTCGGAAATAAAAACTTTGGATCGCTTTTCACAGTTTAGCTTAGTATTTTTCGGAAACGGCTTTAGAAATAAAATTATAAAATGGTGGGAAGCCGAACGTTTCGACATGATTTTTAGAATGGAAATTGTAAAAAGTTCGTATGTTTAGTATTCGTACAGAAGATCGGTATAAATTAGCGGAAAAATTCTTACAACGAAAGATTCGTCTTTTTCTTATCAAACAAGATCATCCTTTTTTAACCTATATAAGGCAATCAACATATGTCCTTCATTTTCATTATTTCTTTGGAAAAAATTCTCGAATTCTCTCCTCTTTTCTTCATGAAAATATATACGCAGCTTACATCAAAAATGTACACCAAACTAAAGAGCAATATAAAATTGCATACACTTTAATTATAAGCACAATATAGCAGTTCCATACACTTAGTTAAAAGCATATAGCATAACGAAAGCCATTATGCATGTGCGGTAGAAACACAAGTAATTCAACAGCAATTCAGCAAATAGCCTGCAAGCACCCTCCACTCGGACTGTAACATGAAATATGAGTTCGTCTGCGCACAAACGAGTCAGGTGTCCAGTTCCTGCACTCGATTAATCTGTCAGTAAACAATAACCCGACGGATCGATCAACATCCACTCAGACGGTGTCCGAACCGTAGATACAAATAAGTTAGTCAGGATAGCCAATCAACCGACTAAATGCCGCAAACAACCACTGTCGATCTTGTACAATACGTATACGACGTATTAATTGCATAACATGTAACCAAATTCTATTCAGTGGAATATTAAAATTTGTTGTACTGTTAAATTACGTACGTTTTTAGAAGAACTTGCAAATGCAAAGGCATTATTTGCTACGTCTATGAATATAACAAACATACAATAAAATAATGAAATGTACCTACGATTCAAACTAAACTCTACCAGTGCCCATAAATAGCCTGAGCAATTGTAAAAATATAGTGAACATGAAAAACTAATAAAAATCATAGATTATTTGATAACATGTAACAATAACTTAGTACTTATCCTTCTCTTTCCTTTCTTAATGCTTACTCCTTGCTAATATAATAAATGCGAAAGTAATTCTGTCTGTTTGTCTGTCCCTTCTTCACCAACCTAAACCAGTGAACCGATTTGGATGAAATTTTGTACAATATAGTTTGAAACCCGAGAAGAGATACTTGATGAAATGATACTTTTTATCCCGGAAATTAAGATTACATCCAACCACGGGATACATATATCCTACTATTATTATAAATGCGAAAGTTTGTGAGATTGTATGTTGTTGTTACTCTTTCACGCAAAAACTACAGAACTCATTATGATGAAACTTGATATACATATAGCTTAACGTCCCGAATAACATATAGGCTACTTTTCATTTAAGGGTGAAAGCGCGGGGCATGACTAGTTATTAATGAAAGGAAAACGGAAGCAGGTCTTCCCCTGAGAAGACTTCACATTAATGCCATTATTCATAGAAATAATTATTTAAATGTGTGGTACTATCAGCAAATATAAAATAGGAATACACCCAGTGCCATACTATGTACGCCAATATAAGAGCGTTTGCAGATGTCAATAAAATAGCAACTACATGAAACGTTATTACCAAGCCAACTCGGAAAATAACATTTCAAACTAAGCTGGAAGATCTAATAGAAAGCTTGATAACCAAATCAGTTAATGTCAGACATGTCATTTGCAGTTGGTTCGATATTTGAAAAGTTCGTTGAAACAGAAATAAAAATATAAAGCGAGGTGCCGGATCTCCCTGATTCACTCTGATGTACAGAGCCAGATACTGAAAGCTCTAATGACGAACGAATTTGTTAGGTTTTAGTCGTCATAGCGTCAACAACGAACGACATCAGTTTTCATAAAGTCTGCTGTATTTTTTATAATCACAAAGTTATATTCTGCTACGCTGTTCGGACCCAGGTGGAAAGAACTGCATCATTTATTACTATTGAATATAGTTATAGTTATAGAGAATTAATTATTATTATTATTTATGAGTGTTTTTATTATGTTTTCAGTTTTCACACAAAACTACGGACTGATTTCAATAATTCTATCAGATTATAGATAATAGGCTTTTTATAAAATTTTGCTATGGTAACGAAGCCGCGCGGGAAAGCTAGTGAGAAATAAGTTGCTTTAATAGAATTTCTATATAATTATTACATCTGAATTCCCTGTCTTACGAAATCGTTGTTATAGGATATAGTAATAAATTATGTCATGCAAACAATAAATGTAATTATTATAATTATATATAGAACCCTTTGCAAGTATACCTTAATTTCGAAGGGTTACGCGTACAGTCCACTAATGAGAAACATCAAGTATAATTGAGACAATTAACGCGCGGCTTCGTAAACGACACTTTGTTGCTTGTCAATATTCATATTGCCAGTCCCTTACCTAAGCGCAAAACTCATTATCATTGTTAATAAAGGTCACGTAAATAACAGCAATAAAATCTTCAAATCTAGACCGAATTTAATAAAAAGAATAATACAGTTTCCTCAAAGTAAAAAATAAAAGGAATAAAAGAACAGTGTCTTGATAGCAGTTTTACCATAAAGTTCTATAAGTCTATCTGACGAAAGTCTAGTACTATATTATTTTGTTTGTAATGTAAATTCACACCGTAAAAGATACACGGCGATCTAAGTGAATATATTATTTAAATGGTTTTAAGTTTATGTAAATTATTAACGCATTTTGTATTACATTATTATTAAATCACCCGTTATATATGAATGGGGTCATCGAAGCAAGTGTCTAGAATGGCATAATAAATTGAGCTTCCCTCCGTTATCAGGGTTTAATCCCATGTAACGTAGTGGCTGAACTCCAAACTGTAATCTGCGGCTTTATTACCTACTTCATTAAAATATTTTTATTCATTAATCTATTAACACATCCAAAACTCGTAGAAATAGCGAGTTCTTTTTATTCTGTAAAAATAGCAAATAAAATAATTGTATAACTACGAGAAATAACGGTAGGATACACTAAGATTATCATATCATATCTTTAAAGCAAAGAAAAATCCTTATATAACTAGGTATAATCAACGTAAAAATAACGAAAAAAGCTGTTACACGCGTCTTCAAAATTTCTCATTTATATAATATTCTTTATCTATCTCAGTCTATCCATGATAAAACCTTATCAAATTCCTAAATAAATCTAATTAACATTTAAGTAACAAACAATGACGAAATAAAAACGAAAATGTAATTTGAATAAAAAAACATCTTGTATCCATCAGTAGGACAACGAGGCGGATAAGTGAAACAAAGACTATTTATATTTTGTCTCGCCATCGATCTTCACATTTTATTTGTTGCCGGGAGACCTTTTTGAATTTATGTAATGTGGCGTATAAATTTCTCTCGTCCCTAGAGAGGCTCTAGTGCCTCTCAGTTAAAAGGTGCTACGAATTAATTTTACCTGACATCAAGGACGCTACGACGGAATATTTTACCTTTTAATGAGATCGCGAATATATGAAACAAAAATGATAATTCACATGAAAACCCCTTTTCATAAATAACATACACAAGTTAACCTTTACGTCACATTGGAAAAAGTACGACCACGGAATTCCGTGAGTACGACTATTTATTTTGAGTTATTCAATTTCCTGTATTACTTATAGAAAAATACATTTGTTGTTTTACACTTATTGTGCACTTTTTACCAAAAAAATATTTCTTTAAATGGTATTGAATACATTAATAGGTTGTATATTTTATAAAATGACAAACCGTTCAAATAACCCTCATATGTACAAATGTACTAAGTGTATTATTCATTGCAAAGAAAAATGATATTTATCTCAAAATACTAATCAATCGTAACGTGTTTTATTCCTAGCAACTTCGTTATCTTGTTTAACGTATGCGAGGGTGTTGAAAATTTTAATCACAAAGACAAACGGGCTCGTACGATATTGCAGCGAGGTCGGAACACTTTTAGCACGTTTTATATCGATTGAACAAACAGCTTTAATGAATAACGGCAATACAAAAAGGACATATAAGAGGATCTAGCAAAGGACGGTATCATACTGTGTATTCGTTATTCTTCGATTCTGTAATTTATCAAAATGTTCTATAATATTGTAAAGAGTATTATATTATCTGTGGTAAAGCTCAGGTATACAACGACAAATTATTATATCTGCAAAAATAATTATGCAAGAATATCCACTTTTATGAAGTCTTTTACCGATTTGATACATGCCCGTAAATGGCACAGACAAAAGGATGACGAGATGACGTTAAGACAATATTCAATAGCCCTTTCAATATAAGCATAGAATACAGATATTCTGCCACGCATGCATCAGTGGGCCACTGCGTAACATCAAGTCTTGAAAAAATATTGAGGTCATAAGTCGTTAAACTGATAACAAGTTTTACAGCTTAGAAAGTATTAGTCTTTAAAACCAATAACCTGAAAAGCCAACTCGCACCAGCGCCGAAGCACACTTAATTCAGGTCTCGGGGCAAACTCATTAAAACTCCTACACCTCTATTATGTAAGTGTGCAGTTTCAAACTCTATTGGGGTCATTGTTCACGATATTGATTATGAATGTGTTGAGCACGAACCGCTTTATAAATACCTTAACATATTTCAAACTATGCTCAAACTTAGTTTAGCACAATTTTAAATGATGCGAGACTCATTCACCAGCCTGAATAATTGAATCACTGTGTGTAGGTTCACGCGTCATGCGAATTTAATCAACCCTTTATCAAAATTATATTAACGATGTACTGTGATTATAAATTCATGTACATATAATGGCATGTTAACTATAAATAAACGATGCGAGCTTTTTGTACTCTATATTTCCATTAATATACTGAAATAAGAGACTTTAGTTTTTGAATACGCTCGATTTAGCCTTAAAATATACATTTAGTGGTCTTGTATTTCAATACATATTTGATATTCTACTTCTTAATAGTTGTAATATAGCTTTTATACACTCTTAAGAAAAACCCTTTAAAAAAGAATATTATATAATATGAACGTAAAATTGAGTCAGTCATGCGAATTCGCAGCTAGAACCAGTCAGTGGAATAACATCGGACTCCATTTTCCACTCATCGACCTCACTGATATCACATTGCTCGATGCAGATGCTCCGACCTTGCATTTACTGAAGCTAAACTTACCTTGTCTATAAGAGTAATATGAATGTAATGAAAACATATACATTATTCAATACACACGTATTTCCCTATTCATGTCTATAGTAGTTTTTATATAATTTCAAGTCTGACAACAAACTCACATATTAAAACCTTGTGCAATAATTTTGTATTGGTGTTTTGTATAAATATACTTTGTTTATACTTAAACACTTCATACATCAGGTGTTATCTCCTTTTATGATTCTAGATCAGTTTAAAACCAAAGTAAAAGAATTCCCACTTAATTCATTTACAAGTTTAGAGCTTCAGAATTGCAATTATTTATTTGGTAACGATACCTTCCTTTGCCGAGTTTAATTAAAAGATACTGCGAACCATGCAAAATTAGTTTTAAATCACAAATATCTTCCAGCAAACGGGGGAACATTCTACAAATTGCTTGAATCTGGCTACATTCCAAGTGTTATAAGCGATCTGTAACGCTGCCCGGACAAACTTGCTACTAATTGCAGGATAACTTCACCAATATGTCACCTTGTCACCCTCGCAAACTGTGCCGCTTAATTAGATGGTTGTCATCTTCGTATATATTACAGATTTGTTATGATATTAGTATAGCTACAGTTCATTATATCACTACATAGTATAAAACAAAGTCGCTTTGGCCCTTTGTATGCTTTTAAAAGTATGCAACAGATTTTAATGCGGTTTTTTTAATAGATAGAGTGATTCAAGAGCAAGGTTTATATGTATGATAACATCCATTGAATAGTGGAGAAATGCTGTTATTTTTGAGTTTTCTAATATGATGTCGTTAATTATAATTTTTTCCGCTTACATTGTAAACGCAGGTTGAACTCTACGAGATTTATATCAAAATAATTTACTAATTTTTATATACAACGTTCACAGTTTTTCTGTAGTGTATTTATTATCAACATTACTAGTTTGTTTATAAACTAAAATTCACTGTACCTAAAGAAAAAGCTTTTTATTTGTATTAATTTTATATTGTATGTCACGTAAAAATAGTTTCGAACGATATCAAAGACGTTTGGTATATATTTATTAAAAATTATAATAACTAGTAAGTATAAATAAAAAAGAATTGAGGATAGTAGTATCTAATAATGCAGTTAATTTATCCATAAATAATAAAAATGTTGTTGGTAACATTCGATTCCACACGTAATTACGGACGCAGTCCTCATTATTTTGACCCCGTCCTGCGATCATATTACACATTTACCTATGAAGGTGTATATTTCATTTGGAATTTTAATGGTCTCTACATTTCCGATTTCGTTAACCAATTATCATTTATTGAACGCAATAAAATATTCATTCGTTTATTTATTGGAGCGTTTAATTTAAAGCTCATGTTTGAATAATATTGGTTTGCCAAGTAAATATTACAAAAACGTGCATTGATGGTAAATGTAGGCAAATCATTTTTCGATAGTAACGTATTTTTATGTCGTTACGCAACATTTTATTTTAGTACGTCTGATTAAAATACAGAAATATTTTGTATGAAATTGTGACTACAATGACACGTGAGTGGCCGTATTTGTTCGTGGTTAATTTATTGGAAGTAGCCCCAGGCTATTGACGAATCCCGCTCATTCCAGACTTGATTAAATTTATGTTCGGCTGTTAAATTAGCAAATTACCATGATTGTGTATGACATTTAAGTGTCATTACTTATACAGGTAAATAAGTATATCAAAATAAAGTATTTGTGGTTTACACAAAAGGTGGTAAAGTATGTACCTTCGGAAAAAAAAGCTGCACGTACATGAAAATTCTTTATCGTGTTGAGCCGAGTGTGAAAAACACGACACGAAGGCTTGTTGGTAGTTCACAAACTTTTTTCATTTATGGAATTTGTGGTACAATAAACTTTTTGAATTTCAACAGTTTAACATTCATACATTTATGTACTAGCAAATCCTAAAATTGGAAAAGTGCTTTGACTAAAATAGCGGAATCTGTGTCTTTATTAGAAAGGCTTTTTGAACAGAAAAATGTACTTTTTACAAATACTACAACTACAAATATATAATACTACTTATTTAATTCTTGCCTTCATCTTTCATTTTCTTTCACATATTTTTTTAAATATGAGTACAATTTCGGAAATATAAATGGCCATTTCTATTTCCTAATACGAAAACATTGTTTTGTCATTTACACCAAATAAAATTGTAATTGAACTAAGTTTTTAATAATAAATTTCGTTACTTATTCTAAACGTAATGGAAAACGGTTTAGGTTTGTTATTTCATACCCAAGAGAGACTTCAAAAACAAATACAAAGCTAGATTGCAAATTGCAATACGATACAAACATTTAACTGGCATGCACTTGCTTTATGTAGTAATTTAATATAACCTGCCTTGCGTATTTGCAATGTTGATGGGAATTTATATTATCTCATATTTACCATGCTTTAATGCTAGGTACCTTTAAGTACGTTAATTTCCCTAAAGTGAATATTATATAGAATCGGAAGATTTTTCGTTCGTAGATATTATTATAATTCAGATTTTCTAATATAAAAGGTATTTAGATGTTTCTCATTCACGAAAAGCTGGTTAAATTGGAAAGAAATTGGGCCTGAAAATGGGTCGTAACCTGGATAAGCACATATGATACTTTTTATCCAAGTTACCTTACACAAACCCGGTGACGGCAGCTAATTGATAACTTCTGCCATTTTGTCCTTCTATATATAATTTAGATATTTTTATTTTTTATTAATACCATTTTGTTTTAATATAAAAAGTATTAATACAAAACGGTAACGTTAAAATAGAACAAGTTGACAAGGTCGAATGGCCTGTCGGGCGTCCGGACGTCCTCCACTTACGTTGCATATTGCATCCTGCACTTATTGCATTGCATTGCATTTATTCTGTTGCATATTTTTATTTTCGTTTTCAAGCTTACAATGCAATGTTTAGTTTGCTCTGTGTATGGATTCAAGCGAAATGCAATGTTACGAAAAATGTATTGTAGAGTTGCGTGAATTAAAAATATCTATGTACATATAATAAAATCGTAAGCAAATCATTTCTGTACATTGAATTTTTGAAAAGAGTAACTAGCATGCAATATGTATGTTATATAGACCCCATGGTTAGAATTTTTCCTGTTTGTATGTACGGCAATCACGTAAAAACCAAATTTATTTTAAACCGAAGGAGAAAAAAATATTCGGGAATATGTCGTTGAATGAAGTGTCATTGGATATAGGTCTTTAATAAAAATGAAATATAGGTTTTCCGAAATATATTCTTCTAAAGTCGTAAAAATGTCATACCGCGAGATAATGCGAGATTTTGGTCGAGTGCCTTTTAATACTCTTAATGGCGTGACAAACATTGAATAAATTATGATTTTTTAGCTTTATGAGTTACACCTATTATTTATTTAAATTAATTATTACTATTTTTTATACCTCCATGTCTTTTTATTTATCTTCCAGTTCCTCTTTTTATTTTTATCGAATAATGTGTATATTGACATTGCCTGTGAAACAACAAAAGCTAAACAGAACAGTTAACAGGGTCCACAGAACAGAGGCAGGACCGCTTAGATATTTCTATGGAAATATGATGGACCAAAATCTCGCACTGTGCGCGCGCCTCTACAAAATACAGAATTTAGTCGTCCACGCGAACGAAGACACGGGTGAAAAGCTATTAAAAAATAAAGTAATAAATCATTCGTCACTTGTGGTATACAGTATATACTTGAACAATCATTATATGACCATGATGCCATGCAAGTTACTAAAATATTAGAACATCTACTATAGATGTTCTAATTATTTTGAGTGCATTTGTATACTGTTTTTTGATATAAAATTTCAATGTTCTTTAATCTTTTAAAAATTGTTTATGGAGTTATTATCGTTTGAAATTTATAAAAGCATAAAATAAAACTCCACAAACTTTAAAATTTCTAGTTATGTAAATTAAGTTAAGCAAAAAGCCATTAAGCTCCGGAAGCTTAGAGCAATATTTAATACGCCACTTTTATCATCCAACTTTCAACCGTGCAGCGAACGCTTCGATATTTTATAGCCAAACTTTGCTCGTGTTAGGTGTTTGAGAAAAAGTATAGATAAAATTAATTTCTTCCAGAAACTTCGGTATTAATTGAATAACAAGTGATTATTGTAAATCAATGTTAATCGAAATCATAGGTAACACAATATCTATTTATTGATTATTCAGGCTTGCCCAAAAACCAATGAATTCTGAACTTATCAGAAAATTATTGTGTTTTGTAGATAATCACTGCTTTTCTAGATTTTAGTATTTTTTTGATACGATAACAATTTTTAAAGGTATCTTAACTACAACTTTAACTATGTATCTAGTAGTGTGTATCTACAATCTCGTTCATAACAGTTTATTCTGCGCAGTATTTTTTGAAGTTTTCTTATATAATACATATACGTGCTAGAATAGAGACAATAGTTTATTTTTAGCTTGCCGACTACGTTACACGTGGGGCTGGATGTGGATCACTAGCGGTGTGCAGTAATGAATAATCGCCGAGCATGTTCTAAGTTCACGGTCGTCAACTGTGCAGGAATCATCAGATTTTTTTCAATCCTATTATGAATTAGGTAATTAATTATTAATGAAAAAATTATGAAGTTGATAGATAAACATTTAATGGTGGAAATTTTCTTGCAATTAAACGTTTTAGGACTTACAAACTGAGAAATATGTAAGTGTATATTGGTAAAGTTTTTAATAACTTTAAACATTGTATTGATTTGTACATACTTACTTAGATATATTTTAGCAAAAATCAAGGCGAATTTTGTAACATTGAGAATGTAAAGAAAACAGTGAAAAAAGATCATTACTGAGTAAACTATTAATGAATGCGAAAGGGTCAGACTCAATTAACTCCGCCATCCGGGAAGGAATGAGTCCCCATTTGTAATTCACGAATGAAATAGTTAAATAAATTGTCCTTTGACGTTTGTTGTAAGTAAACAAACTTAGCAGCTAGAACTCATCCCTTCTGTTTATTATCAAGCAATTTTCTTTAGCTTTTACCACAATACTTAAACTGAATGGAAACTTACGATGAAAGTAGATTTATAGATAGAATCTATAGAAAATTCTTTATTGCAATTACTTTACAAAGATGAACTTAATGCCCAAATGGCATTTTCTACCTGAGTGCGAGGGTAAAGCACGTTTCAATTATTAAATGATTTTAGTTCTGCACTGTTGGAGTCTCGGAAGGGGATGTTATAAATTTGATGTGTGAATCTATGCATTTGACAAGTCAAATATAGTTCGGTAGATATATTCAAATAAATAAACGATATTTGTTTATTGATATGTTTCATTTCAATTTTCTTTAAATGTCAGAAAGGTAAAACAGTTCTACTACTTGAGATATTTATCTTACCTGGTGATTGATTCGTCATGTAGTATGTTTTCTTTAATGAAAATCAAACGACACAGTGATCTTGGCCCGATGTGACCTGGACTCTATAGGGATAACCAATTCCATTTTTACTATAATTTAATACTGTATACACACATCTTTAACCATACGTATATAATGCCTTTATTTACACATTATTGACCAACACGGTCAGTGCATTATAAAAAGAGAAAATTCAAAATAGGTTTTCATAAAATATTTCACAAAACCTTATACAGTTTTATTTCTTACCAAAACAAAACATTTCGATATTTTCCTTTAACTCATGTAGAATTTCAAAACTTTTTAATTTAATGGTTTTAATATATTTTTAATTGAACTTTCATGCTTATATATTCATAATCGTACCAAGTTAACGCGTATAACAAACAATAAACGCAAAAACTAATTTACAAATTGGTGTCAATAACTTCTAGTTTAATATAAATAAAATGAACTATCATTATTTTACCACTAAACCATATCTAGTCAACGATTAGGCAAGATAAATCTAAGCAAAAAATATTTTGTTATACATTATTCTATGTTAAGCAAAGGTTCCCTGGGCCTGGTAACGAATATAAAGGTAAAATACGCCTTGCGAGTGCAAATCTATACAAATAGTGCCATTTATCGCCATTCGCACAACACTGGTGGCAGCCCGAAGTACCTCTAATGAAGATAGAAGACCAGTCTTCCCAACCTCTGCATAAATATCACAGCGCACAATTCGTTCCCGCCAATTCCGAAACCCTCAGCGGCCATGTTTAATTTTTAACTGTCAGTGTAACGTAAAGCAGTCTAAATAAATTAAGGGACTGCGTGCCACATATGTCTACGTTAGTAGAATATATTGTTATTTTTATTAATTTATTTCAATTCATATGTCAAACAAATTACAATTATTCAGTTCGATTAGGGTAAAATGAGCTTTAGATTAGTTTCACGTTTTCGTTTTATAACGTAATAATACAGTTTTTATGTTATCGCAATCTGACTTAAAGATTCCTTTTAGCACTTATTACGGGTATTATATACAGGAATTTTCATACTCATTTTCATAATCAGATTTAAAAAATATCTAGACAAATATTTATGTACTTAACAATTTTTAAATAAAATACGAATGATTGAGAATATCTGTTAAATACAACCTTTACTCTTAAAATGTAAACATACGTATAGTAAGCCTACCCTTTACTACCATACTTTACAAAACAATACTTAATTGCATGAAATCACGAAAAAACATTTCATGGATCAAATTATTTTATCTATGATCGACGTCCGCGTCACTTACATCGTGTTCTTTTTATAAAAATGAATGATTCGAGTGGCGGCTCCGCATTGCAGAGTGCACGGCGATGCTCTGATGACCTACATCGTTCACAATGCCTCCCACGACCACAATATCTAGCCAAATACCTAATACAAACGGGAATTCCGGTTGCTCATCTAAACTCAAATCCAATTACTTCCCGATTGCATTGATGCAAACAATATTTTATGCTTTAAAATATTGAAACTAATCCAAACTGTGTATTGTATTTTAAACTATTGTTTCGGAACTCATTCGTAGATAAGAGTTCGGTTAATCATACCGCTTATAAAATTGTTTTTTTTTTATTTTTATAGATTAATACAAATACTATAGAATTTGGGGTTTTGTATTTTAATATGCCTAAAAATTAGACATATCAAACAGAAACAACGTAAATGCTAAATATAGAAACTTCATTAAAACCACCCTATGTAATTTCACCCTTCGCACTACATTCTGTGTGTCGTACACATAATTATTTATAGCATTTACACGACAATATAATTGTATAGCTACGTCACTGCTACGCGCTACGAACGGCGAGCCAGGCGCAGTGTGCGCGTAGCCGCCTGGCGTGCGCGCGATCTTTCTTTATTTCTCACAGTCAACTTGTATTTTTATTCAGCTTTAGTTCATGAAGAAAAAAATTTACAAGAAATTCTAGGTTGGTCTATTTAAATGCTAATTCATAAGACATACTGAAAAATATATTGTTTATCGCAATTTTAAATATAAGAATTAATTCCCATCACAGAGTTAATATTTTATATTTCTGAGCCAGTAAAGTAGTGTAATCTATTTTTCATGTTTCATTTTCTTGGATACTTCGCCGGACTCAGATGGCGGGAACAAAGTTTTACGGTCCAACATCAACATTTCTGCTGAGCGTTGCGGCTTTCATTTCGTTAAGTGGTGAGTATTCCGGCTATAAATAATATAGCAATCGAAATATAAACTTTTGTTATAAGCGCCACTGTTTTAATTCGCTTTTCGTTTTATTTTGCAACAAATAAAGATAGATTCAAAACAAAGCTTTGAAGCAATTACCTTTTATTAACGTTATTTGCTTGTCGGGATTTTATTTTAGCCTAGTGTTGGTTTTGGTATATTGGAATTTAATTAATGTTAGCAAACTTCAATTTATTTTTAACTTGTGGACGTTCAATTCCGAAAAACGATTTGATAAAAATAATCTAAAGCTGCCGATTCCAATTTTTGATATATTAGAAAAAACTAGGATCTAAAGTACAAAGAAATATCTTTGTAATTTTTCCTTGTAATATATTGTGATGTACTTAATATTAACCCACATATTATTTAGTATGAAATTATTTTTTTTGTGAAACATAATAATAAAAATAATTAATAATGTAATAATTATTGTTTGTATTGTTTTTTGTAGATTATTAGCTCATCATCCCCCAATACATGCTTCACTCATTACGGGACATCCTGTATAGTGATTAGGATAGTATCGGCCAGACTAACGAAAGTTGGCTATTTGTTTATCTACCTAAAATCCATCAGGGAAGTGTGCATGGTATCTTTCACCATGATCAAAGCCTAGAAAGAGGAAATATTATTCCTATTAACTACAATGAAAAAAGTTTAGGCTACTTAATATTTTAAACGCAACACGTCGCTAATAGAACAAATATTTAATTTGAAAACTGCTTTTTTAAATGTATCTAATCAAAGTAGAGTAGAGAGTAGTAGAGTTGTAGGTTAGAGATAACCGCAAAAGAAAAACATTTATTCAAAAAACAAATTGAAGTCATGTCAATAGGACAGCGAACATGTGTCGTTAAATATTCATACATATTCCTTTGGCCATGGAAGAAGCTGACGCGATTCTCATGGAAATACATTTCTTTTACATAATTGAAATTGTTCTTTGTCGGCAAGAAATCGATATACTTGAATTAATAGGACAATAATTAATACAATTATATCGATTTCTTGGTTGGTAATCGAGTCCTGAAAAAATACCTTCAAAAATGTAATATTTCTTATTAGAAGGGTAATAAAAGTTGAGAAAGTTAAACACGTGAAGAATTGACAAATCTTTTTTATTCCATAAAAGTGTACAAATAAGGAAACATATTGCAGAAGTTACCTTCGTAGTTCCTAAGTGGAACAACGATTAGTGTTGTTGACGAAGTGACCTATTTTAACGACATTTTAATTTGATAACAAAAAAAATCTACTGTAAGTCTCTATAAACATTATAGTATTTCCTGTTCGTTGACTTTAAATTGGAAGTACAGGTCGATTTTGCAAATTTGAACGTAGATAAATGTTTCAACCAAAGGCAGCATAGGTGCAAGCGCGACCTACTATAATATAGTAGGTAACGTGGGAATGCCCACACTTAAGATTTTGATATTTTATTTCGTTATAGAAATCTAGTCTATCTTTCAGTAGAGCGCAAGAGATTAACCAGTCCTTATGACGACTGGTTAGCGTGACATCATCATTTATGTGGAATTACACATTCCAGCTCACGCATAACCCTTTCTTGTTGGGTTGTAAACAGCGTGAAGACTTGTTACAAAATTACATAATAATTGTTTCACGTAAAAATTTTACATTCA
>LQNK01000387.1:54966-120945 GCA_001586405.1 Phoebis sennae | reverse complement strand
AATAGAATATTACCCTTCGACACTTATCTTAAATTGTTCAACGCCTGTGCCAAGTCTTGTCCGTGTCGGAATACAATATCAGATGGAATCCTTTACCTGCATTTTAGACATGTGGGTACATTTATTCTTATAAAATAATGGCTAAGATAATGGCGTTATGGTGGTTGAGAAATATATATTTAATATTATGTAAAAGTCTAGATATTCGACATTTTCCTTAAATTCAAACTATATTTCTAAAAAATCAAGCATTTTTTCATGGGCCAATTTATGTAATTATTTTTTCGTTTGGAAGGATATACTCTCGAGAGCCATTTCCTCAATTTGAGTATCTCTATATAAGGAACATTGTATTATTATTTATTGTAAAGTACTTATTAATAGCTAATATAAGAACACAGTTAGCATTACGCAAGAGAATATGTAACGGTATTAAGGGAATAGATTAATCGCACTGTCTGTCAGTGTGGATTAAACGTGAGCTCTTCGGATTACAAATAATTAGTAATGCTCGTGAGTAGGTACACTTACAAGGTTATTATACCACATAATGTTCGGAACATATTTCAACTTAAATATCTTCTCATGGGTGTGTTCGGGAATTCAGGTACCGTACATTGTTTTTCCTCTCTGTGAGTGACCTCATGAAAGACCTCTAGAAAACACTGACTTTTAACCTTAAAAGTAAAAAATACATTTATCTTGTCTAGTTGTACCCCTAGGGAACAATAAAAGTATTGCTAGTAGTGGATTTAATGATGACAAAAAACAGCAAGGTATTTTAAAATTGAAGGATTTTCATATTAAATGACCTTCAATTCAGCTTAATGAATATTGATTTATTTATTTAATTTGTATATTTCCTTGATTCTGTAGTCTTCTAAAAAAGTTTTCCAAAAATTGTAAAAGAACAGCTTTAAAAAAGCTGTCTACAATACTTTGAAGACAACTTTTGAATCAACCTCATGAGCAGAGACACAGCTATTTTCCTTTTCAGTTATTAACTGCAGTCTTTGCTAATTTCAGGCTACATAAACGCTAACGATGCTCGGCAGTGCTACTGGTGCGGTCCGCTGGCGGAGCAAGTACACAGGAGCCGGCGCGCACCGCCGTGCGACGCGCCCAAGGCCCACGTCACCTCCTGCGACCCAGGCCTCTTGCATTGCGCTGTTGTTGCTACAGCCCCGCGTAAGTATCTTTTTCAATCTTCCTATCAATTTCACTAATATTATAAATGTGAAATTTTGGATGGTTCCGTATCCATCACTCCTCGACTACTAGACGGCTTTAATGAATTTTCGTACACAGATAGGCTATTATTATTAGCTGATATGATTTTTTATTTTTTATCTATTACTCATATACATAGTTTAGATTGGACAACTAGAATTAGATTGTTACTTAAATTGTTTATATTATAAAAAAGCATAATTATATAAATTCGTCCTAAGCGTATCTAACGATGAGGCATTTGTAAACCAGGAATATGTATTTCGCTGGCTCACCACTTCACTATATTATCTTATTATTAATAATATAATATTGCCCAATAATAACATTTAATATTATTTTTTCACAAAAAAAAAACTACAAGATTCTCAATATCTCAAAAACAGCGACATTTTCGTATAACCCATGTTAGTTTTTTTTGATAGATTATTAGTTCAGCTATCATCCTCTAAGAGATGCTTCACTCATAACGGGATACCCTGTATTTTGTTTGTTCATCTAACTTATCCCAACACCTTCCCTCTTGTGTCGAAAGATAAGTTCCGTATGTCATTTCTAAAGAAACATCCCCTATTTCCATGCGCTGAATAATGAAGTCCCTTAAGATCCCAAAGTTTAATATGGACTATATTTAAACCATTTTGTATTGCTATCGAATTAATAAGTTCAATATTTTGAGAAATAACAAGGATGAGAGACGAGATGTCTTATTTTGTAGGTCACAAAGAGGTGACTTTTTCATAATACTATGAATTGTGTTGTCCATGTAATTTTATTTGCTGTTTTTTTTTTCAGCTTACACTGAATCCAGATACTGCGTCAAACTTTACCAAGACGAATGTTATTTAGATTTTTGTAATTCCACAAAAACATGGAAAATGACATGTCCATGTAAAGGCGACCTTTGTAATGGACAAAATGCTGATCGTGAAAACAGAGCGTTTGCAGAACTTATAGAAAAAACTCAAAAAACAGTGAAAAGACGCACCAAAAAAAGTATAAAGGAACCTTTAACACCATCAATACAAACTAAAGAAAGTAACAATCCTAGTATGAATTCTAACTTATCTACTTTAGAAATCAAATCAAACGAAAATCAGCAAAATGAGAAGGATATGGTTACTCACATAAAAATTGAAAATAACCTGAACCAAAGTGAACCATATATTAGAAGTGAAACAGAGACCCCCGTTCCATCCAATACTCTGGAAGTTCGAAGCGATAACGATGAAACTGAAATTGATAAATTAACAACGGTCCTAATTAACGACGAAGTTGATATGAATGACAAGAAAAAATATACAGCACTCCAAGACACTGCCCAAGATGTAAATACTGAAACTACACCACAAATGCCGGATTCCACAATAAAAATTACAGACATTAATAAAATAGAAAACCCACCAGCTGGTAATTTAATTAAACCTAGTGAAGAATTGCCTACTGCTGAAGCATTGCAAGAAAGTGTTAAGCCCGATATAAACGCAATCGAAAAAGCACAAACGACATCATCTGACGAAGAAACTATAACTACTACAGACGGAACAGAAATTACGACCGAAATTGCAACAAACCGCAAAAACAGTGGGATGAAGATAGACATAGGTCTAAATCTACCGATGTTTGCCATATTTTGCTTATGTTCCGCGACTATGTTTTAAATATTACTCTAATTTAAATATTTTCATTTTCCTAGCTAAAACTCTTTGTAGTCAATAATGATCTCACCTTTTGTTCCATTTATAAAGCATTGTGTTGTGATATTAGTATAGGTAAAGATAAGTCAATTATTCATAAAAGGAGGAGGTTTGTTTATGTGCAATAAAATACAAATTATAACGCAATAAAATATACTTTTATTGTCTTAAAAACAATTTAATCAAATGTAAAGTCATAATCTTTTGATAAATGGATGCTACTTGGCTTAGCTTCTAAACTTTTAGTACCCTGTTCAAATGACTCTCTGACATCAGATTGAAAAGGAACCTTTGATTTAATAATATTTTTTGGAATAGGTCCATAATACTCATACGTTGGAGGCGGCGCTATTTCAGCATGATTTGAGTCGTGCTTTCTTTTATTACGCCTCTTTGTTTTATCTTGTTCTTCTTCATCACTTAATTCGTTTTGAATAGGAGTTGGTTCGTGTTCTTTCACGAAATTCTTATACTTAACTGCTTTCTCGGGTTTTTTGGATGAGAAATAAAGGCCTTTTTGTTCAAAGTTACTAATGTCACCAATGTTAGGTGGTGGCGGTGTTGCCGGCCTAACGTCCGCCCACGTTTTCTTTTTAGTATCTAATTTGTTGCCCTTATCGTCAAATATAAATTTAGAATTATCCGATTTGTTTGATGTTGAAGGGGGTGCAAATTCATCTATTCGCTTCGATCTCTGTTGCTCCACATATTCCTCTTGCGTCATTTCCCTGAACTTCTTCACTTTATCTTCAACACCTTCCTTGCCCATGTCCCATTCGCGTATAAACGCATCCCTCTGTTTTTGTCTCTCTTTCTCACGTTCTTCACGCAATTTTTTCTCTTCTTCTTTTGCTTTGTTTTCAGCTTCATTTTTCTTCTCATTTAAAAATTCTAGCAGGCACTTGGTAAAATCGTTTTTCTTTTCTGTAAATAAATAAATACAATACTTTCATAATCATACAACAATTGGGATCAAATAGGAAACGTATATCAAAATGAAAATTTACTGGCCTATATTACCTTTATGAAAATAAATTTTGTATTATAATATTGGGGCAGAGGACGAGAGGCTTCACTCTAGGTGCTTAGAGGAACGCTATTTAAGTGTCGCAGATTCCCGGGAACTCTGATCTCTTGTGCAGAAAAAGGTCACCGTAAGGTTTAAATCAGGAAGAGTCTGACACAAACCGACTGTTTCCCCAAAGGCAAGTGGGTATCAGGATTGCAGAAACCTCTCAATTATAATGGTAACACTTGTTTTGGGAATGAGAGTATCTTAAGAAAATAATTAAGTTTCATAAAAAATGTAAAAGGTAAAGAATTTATTAGAATACGTAATCGGTATTGGGTAATCGGAATGCGACATCTTTATCGCAATTTGGATTCGGCCAAATTTATTCGGTTCAATTATTTCTTATTTTTAACCGACTTTCAAAAAAAAGGAAGAGGTTATCAATTCGACCGTATTTTTTTTTATGTATGTTACCGCATATCTCCGGCGTTTATGGACCGATTTGGAATGGATGAACAAAAATGAAATAAAAGTTATTTTCTACTTTTTAGAGCGAGGAAGTCGGTTCTATTTTTTGGCAAAAATTTTTATTAATTATAAAAAGTGCCAAGCGTTCATGTTAGAACTTGTACACGAGACAAAACATTGAAAATATGGTAAACCGAATAATTTGGCGAAATATCCGGTTTCGATAAAGTTTGGACTAAATAGATTCGGTATTCGGTTATTCTATGAAACCACGATTCGGCACATCATGAATATTTATTTATAGTACTTTTTTCTAATGTTATAGCAGACAAGTGGAGTTTGCGGTTCATCTGATGTTATGAGACTGACCGCAGCCCATGTACATCTACAACATCAGTGTCGTAGATGCTTTGCCGACTTGAAGGAAGGGGTGGGGATAGGGAGAGGATATTGATGGGAAATTGAGAGAGAGGTAAACAAGATGGGACAGAAATGGGATGGGAATACAGGCCTCCAGCTCGCCGTACGAAACACAGTACAATACTGCTTCACGCCGACTTCCTGCTGAGGGGGTGGTAATTTCACCGGCGCGGGCTTAGACAATCGTGCAATACTCTGCACCCACTCTTTTATTGCTGAAGATGTTATGCAGTGAATTACCCTCGGTCGGCTCTTACGACACCCACGAGCAGAAATGGGGTACACAAAGACACACACGTATTCTTACTCACCCTCAGGGTCCTCAGGCGGTAAGCCAGCCCTCATCCTCTGCCTGGCCCTGGCCGCAGCCACCCTCGCCGCAACCAGCTCGTCTCGTTTCTTCCTCATCTCCTCCGCTTGTTTCTGAGCATTGAGCGTCTCATCGCGACGCTTTATAAGTTCCTCCATTTGCTTCTTACGTTCCGTTTCGTCGGTACTAAATGAGTAATAACCGACGCCGTGCATTCTCGCCTCTGTAAATAGGTATTGATTATTCGTTTTTAATATTTCCTAAAAACATAAAAGGAATTTCTATAGTAATAACAAAATTAAAAACATTTTTTCAGGTATCATCTCAATAGATAAAAGAAAAGAAAAATGTTATAATTCCCTGGAAACAATAACTTAAAACTGACAAAAAACTTGTAACTACCCTGCTTTGACCTCTTACAATTTATTTAAGCAAAAACAATGCACACTAAAAACTTCACCTATAGGTTTTAATATAAAGTCAACCTATCTGACAAAAAAGGTTGTAACTAGCAACATATACATAGACGACACAATATCTTGGATTACAAGGGACACATATCTGTATACGCGTAAGTATGAAGTGACGAAAATACACGAGTTTGACTTCTCTAGCTATCCTTGTAATATTAAGTACTTCGAAGGTTCATCATTACAATGAATTGTAATCTCACCATCAAACAGTAGATCTTGGTAATGAATATCATTGTCTTTAGCCAGAAGTTCCTTCTCTTTCTCCTCCCATTTCTGCCTCAAAGATTGTAGGTAGTCATTTGTTTTTTGTACCAAAAATGGTTTCTCTGATGTTGGTGGGATCTGCAGAAAATTAAATGTTAAATATTATTTTATTAATAAAAATATTGTATTGCAAATTAAACAAAACTTTTGAAAATCTTTGAATAGTCTCATTTTATTTCATAGGATTTTAAAGAGGAACTTTGAAATTATTCTTGACCCTAATTTAACATCACATAATATGAGTTTGTTGCTTAACTCACTTTACACAACCACCATTTTAGAAAGTGTTTTTGCAGCAGGGTTTAGAAATTTAAACTTTCATTAATATTTTTATACAAAAAACATTAAATATCATGGAAATATTTTTGGAAATGACTTTTTATGATGTAAAACATAATTTAAAATTTACTAAATTTTGGAAAACATTTTAATATTTGCTTAAATGATGCACCATTATTTTTTTATAAAATATTTCTATAACCTGATGTTTCAGGTCAGCCTATGATTATCTATTATATATTTGAAAAGTGAATCTGATGTTTAATCTACACAAGTCACACAAGTCTTGGTGATAGTCATTCTCACAAATCTAAAAAAAATTCAAACTTACTGGTGGTTCAATTACTTGTTCTTGTTTATCATTTGGAATAAGTTTCATAAGTTCTTCATCTCTCTTCTTATACAGGTCTAAATCAGATTTGAGACATTTCCTGGTTCTACCCAAGCAGTCTTTAAATTCTATCCTGTTAAGAACAATTCAACATACATAAATAAATCCACATTAAATATGAAATACATATTAACACCAAATTTATTGAAGTAATATTTTGTTATGTTCTTACTTTTGTTGAAAAGTTGCAGTAAAGTAAAGTAGTGAAACTAGTTGTGTTTAAATATGTAATACTACTTGACTTTTTATTGAAATAACAAAAGAAATTGTAGCTACTGAAGGATAAGATTTTTATTTAGACCAATATCAAAATAAATTACTATATCATGGTTGCTAGTATCACTAACTAGCCGCGTCCCGCGGTTTCACCCGCGTAACGTCTGATCCCGTGGCAACTCTGGGATTAAAAGTAGCCTATATGTTATTCTGAACCCTTACCTGTATGTATACCAAGTTTCATCATAATCGGTGCAGTAGTTTTTGCGTGAAAGAGTAACAAACATCCATACATCCATACATCCATACTTACAAATTTTCGCCTTTATAATAGTATTAGGATTACTTTCTTTGGAAATAATTAAAAAGAATACCATTCAGATTCATCAGCTTCAATGTAATTATTAGATTCAACCTCAACTTCCGCACTCTTCGCAACTTTTTCATCTGTAATGACATTTTTTGTGACTTCTTGCTGCTTTTTCTCCTTGAAATCAACTAAGAAGCGACTAGATAATTGTGAGTCTCCAGCACTATCTGATAGATGCTCATAGAGTTTAGCTTTTTTTTCTAATGCTGCCCTGTAAATGCATGGTTTGATAAAATAAGTATATATTAAGTAATATCTTGGTATTGTTCTGTCCTTAAGTTATATTAACAAAAAGTAAACACAAGTTTTTACTTAGTGCAGGTCTAGCTGATCACATTAGTCTCCTAAGTGTAAGTAAGAAATGTTACTGTCATGTACTAGTGTAAAATGTAAACAATATTATTTATGCCAATAAAGAATTTATTTATTTATCTATTTAAATTCCTAAATCAATATTTTTTATAAATAATAGATGACAAATGAATGTTTAATTTTTTTATAATTATGTTTATTATATAAACACACATTTAAATGTGCCTTTTCCAAAGTATATACATTTCATACATATTTAAAAACACACTTAAAATACTATACAGCCCATTACATAATCATAGTTTGATTGCAGGGCATAAAACTACAAAGCCCCTGGGTTTCGGTTGTTTTTTTTGGCTTTTCTATATCATGCTAAAAACATATACAATACATTAAACATTATTATTTTTATTAAATAAGTATTTTTAAACTATGATTAAACTCACTTGGACTTCCGATATGCTTCTGAATCATCCACATTAGTTGCGCCAAGATTTTCTATGAACGATTTCTTTTCTTTTTGACCTTCATGTTTGTTTTTATCCGATGCCTTGGATACAGGCTTAAAGTTCTCTAATCGATGCTGCGGTAAATTTTTCTTTTCTTGTACCTCTTCTTGCTTCTTCAATAGCTCTGCTTTTAAACTGAACAACTGAAACAATGGAAATACAAATCATGCGTTGCATTCTTTATTTCGATGATAAATTTCAGTTTAAGATAATTTTATATAGGTAGAACCGTTGATTTGTTGAAGTTCAATTTCTTAGTATTATTTTCATTCATCTTTACATATTTTCGTTATCTTCATTTTATTATTAAACTTAGCAATAAATTAGTAAATACACAGACAGCTATCATTGCTATGTCACATATCAGCGTCAGTGTCACTGTCATAAACAATAATATTTTTCTTTGCCTTCAACACATATGGGCAGAAGCAAACGTAGACGTTATCTGTCGATGAAAATGATGACTGTATATTATGTAGCTTCTACACATCAACAAATGCATCGGCCGATATCGTTAGACGCTTCAGCCGATGGATCTGCACGTTGCGACGCGTGTTGTAAAAATTTAATAATAAACATTGAGACCGTAGTCCGTAGCCGCTCTAGCAAATTACATAAATACGTAGTACTTTTTGACTGTACATCATAATAGAGTAGTTATAAAAGGGGAAAAGATGGAGGTGTTGGATACAAGCTATATATAAAACAATAAATTTAAATGTTTCCTCAGTACTCATATTTGCCATTTTTATCAAGTACAGATTAATTATATCATCATTCGATTTGTTCATAAATTTTGAAGGATTTATTATTATGTTTTAAATTATGATATATTTTAACGAATTTGTTACATAGCGAAATGTTATCTGTGGACTTAATTTTTGACGACTGGCGATTTGTATCTCACTAGTGACGTTTTTGCATAGTAGTGGTCATGGCTCGTTTTTTTTGCTGAATTCATGGTCATACTGACAACCTTTTCTTTAGTGGAGACGAGAAAAATCGCTACAATAAAACAACAAAGGTGTAGCTTTAACATAAACATATAGTGAGAAATCAATCGCATGAAGTACTATAAATTACGACTGATTAAAGTAAACTGTTTTGCTTCGTTGTGAAGTGATATAATTTTGTGAAATCAAAATGTCAACTCCTGCCAGACGACGTCTTATGAGGGATTTTAAACGGTTTGTTATATATAAAAGCGGTATTTTTCTTTATTTAAAGCACAATTAAGAGTATGTATCTGTTTTTTATTCATCAGATGAATGTTTGTTACATTCATTGATTTTCTATCTTGTTCTACATATTCATGCAGTAAAGAATCGATTTTGATATAAATCTTTTTGTTTTTGCATGTTACGATTGTGCTATAAACAGAATAATGCGTCACCTTGTACGCTTTCATATGATTCAGATATTTTAAACGAAATCTACGAAATTGTAAAATATTGTATCAGTAACAAAAGAATATGACCTCAATAAAATTTAAAGACGTTAGTTTCTTATAGAAATCTTTATATTTTTCAGCCTTCAAGAAGATCCACCAACAGGTGTTTCAGGAGCCCCAACCGATAATAATATTATGATTTGGAATGCCGTAATATTTGGACCCCATGATACTCCATTTGAAGATGGAACATTTAAATTAACCATTGAATTTACTGAGGAATATCCAAACAAACCCCCTACAGTGCGTTTTGTATCTAAAATGTTCCATCCAAATGTCTATGCTGATGGTGGTATATGTTTAGACATATTGCAAAATAGATGGAGCCCTACATATGATGTATCAGCAATTTTAACTTCTATACAGGTAATAATAATCAATTCTATCAGAATATTTACTGTGTGAATATTATATTTTTTTAACAATTTATTCTTTTTTCAGTCATTATTAAGTGACCCTAATCCAAATTCTCCAGCGAATTCAATGGCTGCCCAACTTTACAAAGAGAATAGACGAGAATATGAAAAGCGGGTCAAAGCATGTGTAGAACAATCATTTATTGATTAACAAGGCGTGTATGGGAGCTTGGCCCCCTATATCAAATAATAAAAATTGCTCTATAAAACATGGGCTGGAAATGTTATTCATTGGGACAAGTGTGTAAAATAACAATTACCATTACATTACCAAATGTACCATTACTGCCACCTTAGCCTTGGCAGGAATAATAATTATACATAATTTTTTGGTATAAGAGTTCCCATAAAACCTAAATGTTCGTAGGAATAAATAATAGCATTATGTATTTCACTCTTTAATGTTTTATTCTCATTGTAGAATCATAGTAATAAATATTGCAAATATGTAACCATAATAATATAGGCAATACCTACAGATAAATTAATAACATTTCTTACTATAGATATTTGAGTAAAATATGTTTTGTTTGAAACTATTGTGAATCAGTTTTAGTTAAATTTCTGTTATCATAAATCATTCTCACTGATAATTTAATAATGTAATAAAAATATATAAAATAATATCTCATATTTCTTTAGAATGCTAATTATCATACAATCTCATCATACAAAATGTAATTTTTTTTGTTGCTCTCACCTATGATAAGATGTCAGTAAATTGTTGTTGGATTGCAATAAATCTAATTATAACAATTTCTCAAGTCTTGAATTTTCTTTTCAAATTGTTTTTCTATGTTTACTGAACTGAGTACAAGTGTTTTATATTGTTTACATTTACTAAATACACTCTTACTATTTATTGTCTGCATTTTATTATTTAGATAACTGCAATTATAATTTCCTTTTTATTCAAAATGGATTTTATATTTTGAAACATTTACTTTTTAGTTAAGATCAACACACATAAAATTTTCATATACATACATATTTTTATTGAAAAATTTCTACGAAAGGCTTATTGTTTAAAAATTACAAAAAACTCTTAACACATCTATATTGCTATGTAGAAGCAGTGATAGAGGAATCTACAGAATAAATATCACCTTTAAACCTGGTACTTTGCTAGGTTTTGAAGAAACTTGAGTTTTTTTTAACTAGGAAATAAGTATAACAAGGCTGTAATATGAATAAAACCAAGTTTATAGAAAAATACTTTATAAAAGAATTATTCTTACAATATACCCTTAAACATTAAGTTCAACTGTATTGCTTTAATAAATAGACGTGAAAGTATTTTAAATATGAGAGAATACATAACTATATTTTAAAATATAGTGCTCTCTACATATAACACTTGGGCAATCATTAAAAAATAACAGTTCAATACAAATATGAGTAATATTTATCGTTTTTAATTGTAATAAATCTGCTTTAATACAATTCATTTTTAGAATATTATTATCAAAGTAGAGTTTTGTAACAAAAGAATTTAATATTAGGTACTATCATCTTGTTTTAAGATCCTCTTTTAACTTATAGTGTAAAAGCTCCATACAAACAGTGGCATCTTCAGCACTATCATGACCATCTACTGAATTTTGAATTATTTTCTTTAAATATTCTGATGATAAATTTCTTAAAGCCCTCTTGTATGGAGGGCCCATTTTATGTGGAAATAATACACTTGTATCTATAACTGTATCATGAATTAATTTAAGTGCTTTAAAATCTGATTCTAAACTATGCCCTATTAATATTGTTTTACTGGTAAACATTGTAAGTAAAGTGGCTTGCACTTCAAGCAGTGTTGTTTTCACATGTGACATTTGCTCTTCTGTGATACCTGAATACCTTGTATTGTAATCAATTATTGGATGTAATGGCTTAATGAGAGTTTCATATATTACTTTACAAGCAGAATTTATCACTGTAACTCGTGTCAAGTCTAAACCTTGGGTTGTATAACACATTTCACAATCTAAAGAATAAACACCATAATCATCCATTTCTTTTTCTGGTGGAAGAGTCTTTACATAACCTTTAAGATTATCAAAATCAACATATTCATATACATGGCTTTCAGCAATACAGCACCCATCTGAAGTTCCATCTTGACTACAGCACTGATAGCGAACCTCACCTCTTACTCTATACTTATTGTTTGGATGATATATACATTCCTCTTTGACGGAGGGAAATCCCTTTTTATTCACTGTATAATCTTTCTTACACCTACAACAAGTTCTGATAAGGCCTTTTGGTGGTTTTTGCTTATTCTGTCCATATATAACTGCCCTTCCTTTTTCACCATTTTCATGTGGACGGGGAAAACCATTTTCTCTTAGTTGCTCCTCAGTCAGAATCCATTTTTTTATATTATTGTAGAGCTTTGCCCCAGTATATTGTTCCCTGTCATCATATGTCTTCTTACTCCTACTTTCAATACTCCACGACCCTACAGAATTTGACTTTTCCATAGAATTAGGCATTTTTTGCAGCGCAGAGCAGTCCATACCTGACTTCTTAACACCATTACATTCCTGCAACTCCTTCTTTAACCTACTTATAGCCAGGACAGCAGAATTTTTATAAATTGGTACAGTACTACATTTTTTACTACTTGTTAACTCCTCATGTTGTGCTCTGGCATATGCATCTGTAGCTGATAAATAAATATTTAGACATTGATCTATCATTAAGTTTAAATAAGTAGATCGAATGTTTGCAGGAATTTTCGATCCCAAGGGTTCCAAAACACCTGGTCGGTCAATAAATTTATCATTAGGTACATGCGCAACCCTTTGTACACCTTTTTTAACAGTTTGTATTGAGGTAACACTTGTAGAGGGTTGACTTAAAGGTTTTGTGATATTATTTGTGGTTATAGTTTTCTTAGCTGTTAATAATGTTGATGCATATGGTACATGTGCTATACGAATTTTAGAACTTGTAGGGGCTGAAAATTGAGCGATGTCTGATTTAGGACCAACATTATTAATTGATCCAGGTTTTTGATTCTGTTCAGTTTTAGTAGCATGATATTGCCTCACTTTTGATAATCTATCAGCCATAGCTTGAGCTGCATTAACTTTAAAATCAGGTTTTACTGATGGTTTAGGTACTACCTTGATATCTTTATCTATTGTCCTAGATATTCTTTTCTTTGTTGGGATATATTCCTCATTTTCAACAGGAAGTTCATGTTTATTATTTTCTGTGTCAATTTTTGTTTTTGGTTCTGGGACATATTCCTCAAAAATTCTTTTACACTCCTCTGCAATAGTTTCTTCATCAGACTCAGACATAACCTCAGATTCTAAATTTTCTAACCCATCAGAGTGATCATTATCATGATCAGATAGACTTTTTTCCCTTTTCTTTTTTTTACTATTTTCTTTACTTTCCTTCGATCTTTTATGAGATTTATGATGTCTATCAGTTCTTTTTGCATCATCCTTGCTTTCTTTTGAAGATTTAATATCTTTTTCTTTGTGCCTTGATGAACTACTTTTGGAATGTTTTGATTTCTTATCTGATGATGATTTTGAATGATGCTCTGATGATTTTGAACTTGAATTAGATTTTTTATCTGATTTGTCTTTTTTCTTTTCTTTACTCCTATCACTGTGGGAACTTTTGTGACTTGATTTGCGATCAGAATCTTTTGATCTTTTCTCTTCCTTATCTTTTTGTTTAGAATCTTTATCACTTGACTTTGATTTGTCACTTTTATGAGTTTTTATCTTAACTATACTTTCCTTGTTTTGCTCAGCTTTAGTCTCTTTGTGATTTTTGTCTTTAATTTTTGGGCTAGTTTCTTCTTTAGTATTTTCCTCATCCAAAATTTGATCCAATATATCAAACTCAGGTCCTAAATCATCAAAGCCATTTAAGTCATTGGAAACTTTTTGTTTTTTAGATTCAGGTTCTTCTTCATCACTTGAAAAACATGGAACTTGTGACTTAGGTGTAGGTTGGTATTTTATTGATGATAATTCAACCTTTTTTGTTACATTAGTGGGTTTGTATTCAATTATTTTGTTTTTGGTAGTGTATTTATCCGAGGGGACATAGTTATGCTTATTTAAAGTTTGTGTTTCATTAGCATTAGGCAAGTATTCCTGAATTTTGGCTTCTGTTCCTGGTTTATACTTTTCATTCGATTCTACAGACCCTTTAGGTGTATATGGATCAAGCTGCGTACTTTCAGATCCTGGAGTATATTTAATAATTGGAGCGACATACAATTTAGAACCATTAGTGTCAATTGGTCTTTTAATTTGTAAAGCGGCTGGCTTCCGTGGAGTGTATGGTACTGGAATATGTCTACGTTTTTTTTCGATTGTCTCCTCTACTTCTACATCATTATTAATTTTATTTAATTCTGATATCGGTGTTGGACTGTACGTAGCTTTTACAGGCAATAGTTGTGCATTATCTTTTACCTCGTCGGTTGTTCCTTGTGAGGTTGAAGGCGATATAGTAGAGTCATTCTGTTGTAGAACTTTTTGAACTGCCGCTGAAACTAACTTTTGTAGTATTTCTCCACTTTCAATGCCGTCACCATTAACATTTTGAGGATCTTTTTTAACATGTCGAAAATGACAATAGGGTCGTTCACAAACACCGGCGTCATAAAAGGGACAATTAATACTTTTAAAATAACCCGTCGATGGAAGCATATTAATTTAAGATAGCTGGTAAAATAGTATTTCCTTGTCTAATTTTACAGGCTACAAAATTCAGGATTGCATACTGTCAAAAGCTCTGAAGTGAGAAGTAAAGAAATAAACATCAAACAATATGACAGATAAAAAGAAAATGTAGTTTATTAAGACTAAATAGATATATAAAATTATAGATTAAAAATACGTTTAAGCTACTCCGATAGTTTTGTTGCAAGACACTGTTAAAATATTTTCAATTAAATTAAAATTCGTTTAATATCATAAAAATAAATAATATTACAACGAATAAATAAAATTCATGATATTATAGGGATAAGATATCCCAAAAAAATAGTGGACACTATTAGTTCCGTACGCTATGAAATGAGACGAGTTGTAAATGGAGCTATTACACTTCCCTATTTTATTTACCATTTCATATGAGTGTGGGTTTTCCATGGCGCTCGGAGCGTTCTTACTTCTTACTCATTTGTAATAAGAGCTACTATCTAAAGGCTTCGCCTTCCCACTCCACTCCTACAATAGGGTATTTGACTAGTTTGCAAGTATTATCGTAAATAATTGAAAAGTGGTTCAGAGACCCAGATTTTTTTTTAGTTTTAATAAATATTTTCTCGAAAAATCCAAAATAAAAATGTGGTGTTTGAATGACCCGTCAAAACGATATTTTGGGCAATATGGCGTCAATGACGTCTTAATTCTGTAAACAAACATACTTGAAAGTGTCAGTAATTATTTTTTTTAACTTTATTTGTGAAAATGGTCATTTACTTTTGAAAAATGAACAACAAACGGTGTGCAGTGCCAAGTTTACCAAAATTTTGTATCAAAACCAACCAAACCAATTTAGTTTCGTCTAGTATAGTATTATATTATCTGTGGTTTCGTAAACCAAAATTTACTATTATATAATCCTCTTTGCAGTATGAAAATTACTATACCAATAGTAATTTGAATATTCTAGATGTCTTTATTACAACTTTTATCATTTTATTCCCTACTTGGTTATGTTTACAGAGCAATGACGTTATTGGAAGATCGTGATCGTTTTGTGTCACGTGATAAATGTTAAAATATTATATTTATTTCTAAATAATTTTATTATTATTTAACAATTTATTTTAGGGTAGGGTAGTTGACAGTGTAAAAATAAATTGTTAGTCAGTTAGCCCATTAGCCATAGATTATGGTTTTCTGCCTTGCCAGAGTATAGACTACAATACTATAACTATACTCTATGGTATGGTTCCTACAATAGATAGGTAAAAAAAAACAAAATACCTATAATTTCTTGTAATAAAACTATTTACGCAAGGTTTTTGGATTTGTATAGACTATGTACTAAAGATTAAAACCGGTATGAGGACTGTCCTTGATTATTCTAAAAAAAACAGTTTAGTGATGATCATAAATTTTTAACACAAACTAGTTCTACTACGTTCGTAATAAATTATTCAAATATTATGTAGACAGATATCTTTTAGGTAGGTATGCTTGAAGTGATCATCACTTCTAAGTTGAATACTGTACGAAGTACATTGAGTTTTATGTTGGTGGTTATGAAATGGGTATTAAATCATGTCATGGCAATGCAATTGCACAATTTGTGTCGCAGTCACTTAAAGTAAGGATTGGAGGTCTTTGCGATTGTGAACAAACGTGAATCATGATATCTGGTTATTTTATAAAATTTTAGTGTAATAATGGAATTATTTCTTATCTTTTTACACTACATCCCATCTTCTTTTCAGAATTTGTCAAAAGTTGTGACAGATATAATTGATAGAATCGCAAGTGTGCTAGAATATTTGTATCCAGATTTTGGTGTATGACTTGAGTATAAAAAGTACAATAATGATAGAAGAGGTTGTGAAAGATTATGCTGCATATTTTAAGTTGGATTTAACAAGAAATTTTCAAACAATACAGGATGTCATAGACAACATGATAACAAGACTGGAAGAATTAACAAGTGTTCTACAAATGATAAAAGTTAAAAATAATGATTGTTGTTCAAGTGTTACAAATGATATTAATAAATACCGAAATGAAATTACTATATTAACCAAAAAAGTTATCACACTAAGTGAAGTGATATGTAAACTGCAAAACAATGTTGAAATACTAGAAAGAAAAGTGGAAAAAGCCGAGAATGATTTTGGTATTAATCAGGATAATAAGTTAAAGAGTTTGTTAAGACCATTTCTCAAAAGAAAAGATATATCTCCTACTGAAGGACAATCTGCAGCAGTAGACACTTTAACAATTTCTAGTGTAACAGATTATTTTGAAACAAGTAACAGATAGCTTTTACCGTTTAGTGTAGACAATGAACAACATACTATATTTTCAGACAATTTTATAATTAAAATTAAAGTTATAACAAAACTTAACGCATATTTTTATTCATACTCTTTATTTGGTTCCAGTAGATCCAAAGCCACCATCGCCTCTATTTGTTTCAGATAGATTTGCAACTTCCTCAAGTTTTGGGTAGTAAATCCTTTCACAAATTAGTTGGGCTATTCTGTCACCTTTTTTAACAACAAAATCTTGGTCAGAGTGATTGAATAAAACTACTCCTACGTTGCCTCTATAGTCTTCATCTATAACACCAGCTGAAAATATATAAATAAATTAGTTTCCAACAAATAAAAATAAAAACTAATCTCTAAATGTGTTACATAAACAATAAAGACAATTAAATTTTCCATTTCATTGCTGAACTCTTAGACATGGAAATGTAATTTCACATTTTGAAAACCTACAACAAACATTTTTACATACATATATGGGTGATCATTTATAATATTATTTTCATGGATTACTTCTTTTTTGTAGGTATTATTAACTTGTAAACTAGTGCCAAGCTACTGTTTTCATAGGAAAAAGTATAAACAAGCAGTTACATAACTAAATTTAATAAAAAGTAGTTAAAATTTCTCAAAATATGAATTACTTACCTCCCACATCGATAAAATTCTTTACAGCTAAACCAGAGCGTGGAGCTACTCTGCCATAGCATTCTGAAGGCAGTTCAATTTGCAAGTCTGTCTTTACTAACTCTTTTCCCCTAGCTGGTACAACATAATCATAGGCACTGTAAAAATATAATATTGTTACCAGTGTTTGGAAAAAAATGTTTACCTTGCACAAATATGTGTTTTAAAAATAACATTTTCAAGCTCGCCTACTATCCTTACTACTTACTAATATTATAGATGCAAAAGTAACTCCCGACATTCTATTTCATGCCTAAACCAATGAACCAATTTGGAAGACATTTTGTACAGAGGTATTGGAAACCCGAGAAGCTTTTATCCTATGTGGGTGAAATTGTGAGGCCCATCCAATTATAAAATAATGAATGAATTCAGTATTAATCAATTGTCTCAAATGTATCAAATATTTATCAATTGTAGCTAGGATAATTTGTAACATTATTGTAATAAAGACATTATTCACATTATTCCTTACATCTAACATGACAATAAATTCATATCAGTTAATGTAAAATGTCTATCAATACAACTTAAATGTGAAGGCTCGCACATCAATTACAAAGCTGTTGAAAGTAACAATATAAATGGGTGGCAAGAATTGAAAAGACATTTTTATTTAGCATTCATTATAACTATAATAATATTATGTGTGTCATTAATTCCGTTAACACTTTATTAAGCCTACCTACGAACTGTATATATGTATACTCTTAAAATATATGTAGGTAATATCCGTTAATTTCTCTTTGTGCAACATGGAATTCAACAGATTTGTGGCCATAGTAGAAATAATAGGTTTCAATAATTTAAAAATTAGCTTTCAATGTTAGAATTTTACCTTTTCAAATCATAACCAGCTGCCTTTTCCGAACCTTTAACAGGAGGATATGCATTATTCGATAGCCGTGTAAATTTTAATGTTACTTCAACATTAGACGCCATCCTTCCGAATCTATTTATTATGTACTTAAGAATATTGGTTACAGATTAAACGGTTATGCACAGAATCACGCACAGCAAACAAGGTTAATTACTAAATGCTATTCATAAAACAATTGAAAAGAATACTGTTTTAACACCGGTAACCTGACTTTAAATGGGGGGTTGAAACTTGAAAATCGAAAGAAACAAAGGCGCGAAAATCTTGAAGTATTGTTAACAGTGTTGCTATCAATAATTAAACAAATTGTTTGTATGAGCTTGTTTTCTGTTGACATAAAAAATATAAGAATAAATAATTTTTATTACTAAAAAATCCAAACTTACATATTATAATAAGTATGTTTTAAAAACGTGCAGCCCGATATTGCCTATACAATATAACGCGCGACAGCTAATAAATACGCTGCTAGCGGCCTCTAGTCTGTCTTACTACAATGTACTATACACTAGCTGAGCCCCGCTGTTTCACGCAAAGATTTTTCGGGATAGGCAAAAGCTATCCTATATCCTATATCTGTAAAAAAATCATCCAAATCGGTCTAATAGTAGTTTCGAACCCTATTCAATTCAAACAAACAGAAAAATTTGGATGAAATTTTATACTAGGTTATTTTGAAATCTGAAAAAAGACATAAACACAGTTTTTAATTCCAGTAATCCCACGGACACATGAAGTATATGCTGGCGAACCGTGAAACCGCGGGGCACCTCTAGTACAAAATAATTTGGATCGCGTTATAAAATAAAATGCATGTTTGGTCACACGCTATGTAGGGTTCCGTAGTTCTTTTCACTAATTTACTTATTCATTCAAAAATACAATTCTTTATCGCAAGTAGGTAATATCGAAATAATATTATTAGCTTAAGATTATGTATAATATGGTCGTACCATCTTAATTTTTGACATGTTCGTAAATAATTTACGGACATTAATTAGAAACATGTATTTAATTTGTATAAATTGATATTTATGTGTCTTAATATCCACAGTGACAGTGCCAATTAGGCTAACAGATAAGTTGACAAAACAATCCTACGATCTTAATAAATAAAATCGATGAAAAATGTGTTATAAGCTTAAATCTGTAGGAAAAATTCATTTATAATGGGAAATTAGAAATGAGTCAGCTAGCTTATTAAACATAATATATCCTATTTCGTAATTAACCCTTTCAGACCTGAATTATTTTTTTGTGTCCAATGAATCTAAAAAAAATAATGAAGCTAGAGTAGAGTAAAAAGACTTAGGAAAAAATTATGAAAAAAATCCTGGTTGTCAGGTTTTTAAGAAAATATCGTTTTTCTTTTTGTGTACAAATGTGCACATCCGTCTTACGTAGTGGATAAGACTACTGTTAGGGGGATTTCATTGGAATTATAAAATGTTTAATTTCTCAATGTTTTTATTAGGAAATATAAAACTAACAAAACTTAAGTACAATTCTTATATTTATTAGCAAAAAAAAAGGTTTTTTCTTTGGGATAGGCAACTAATTGGAACAGGTAAATCAGTCATTTGAACATTCAAAAAGCATGTTTCATATATTTACTGATACAACGCCTCCAACGAAAAGGGAGGATCCTCGACCAGTTCGAACCACAGGACTGGCCGGCCGTTAGGCCCTGAGGATTGATGTTTGGAAGTAGTATATATGCTTAGCGGCGAAAACATTTCAACATCGCGATTTAGGAATCGTGACGTCACGTGACACCACAGGACTCCCCCCCCGAGACCGGAGGTCGTACCTGGTTGCCTGTGCCAGGAGCAAGTTCCAGTGAGTCGGAACTGAATGCCGCGTAGTTCTCAGTGGGTCGGAACTGTGCGGTGATGCTGCGTAAGCTCCACGTTGGAGTGTGAAGTGAGCTGAGGCTGAGGGATCTGACCAGACATGTGCGGTCGCTACATGTTAGTGGACAGGGTACCCAGTGTAGCCGAGAATGCTCAGACTGGCGGGCGGTTGACGGGGAGGGAAGGGAGTGGATATGGTATGAACGGATGATCAGAAGGAAGGTGTTCAGGATAGGGGTCACCACTGTGGAGGATGGTATTATTCCTGCAACGAACCACAGGACTGGCCGGCCGTTAGGCCCGAGGATTGATGTTTGGAAGTGGTTAGCAGCGAAAACATTTCAACATCGCGAATTAGGAATTGTGACGTCACGTGACATCACAGTGGAAACTAATCTGATGATGAGATTGTGTTTAGGAGTTCCTTGTGTCTCTACCTAATGTTCTCTTTAGGCGTAATATTCTGAAGTATATTTTCAAGAGAGAAATCTATTTCTGTTGTCGGTGCTACTTCGAGAACCACTTCATCGCAGGTGTCAGTAACTCCTGGATCATTCGTTCTAATACACAATGAGCTAGGCCCTTCATCTTCTTCAGTGTCGGGTGGGAATACCTCTCGTTGGTTTTGATTGATGACATCTGCACCTACTCTGACAGTCTGCAACTCTCTTTCAGATGTAAATCCAAACGGCTCTTCGTCATCAGACGATAGCTCCAAATTGGAAAGAGTTCCAGCGCATAGGGCTTTCAAGGCATCCGGTGAAAACATATCGGTGTTTTTTTATCTGAATATGTAAAAAAAATATTTTTTCTCAACATATAACATATTTTTTATATGCATCAACAACAACAACATTATTATTATAGTTACAAACATATTCAAAATAGATTTTGCAAATACAGCTAAAATACTTCAGCAATCGTAAAAACATTGTTTACGCCTGATGTGTACATTTGTGTACATATATAAAAATTGTGATAATTGATACAAAAATAGAATAATAAACTCAAATTATATATTACTTATGACCTCAGGAATATAACACATCAATTCATATTTTTGGAGTGCGTATATTTAGCTATTTCCTACTTTTTAGAAATAAAAATGAAGAGCTTACCCACATCGCTCCAACTTCGGTCAGCCACTGATCGAAACATGTCGAAAAGGTCACAAAAAATGCTAAAAGATGGTGTTAATAGTATATATTTTTATAGTTTATAATGTGGACATATGAATACAAGTGTTCACAATTGCACTTGTAACGAAATAAATAGCAATTTTTTTTATTATATTTTATGTGTACATTTGTGTACGCCAGGTCTGAAAGGGTTAATATTATTAATGTAAAAGTTTGAATAGTTAATTATGTAAATCACACCGCAACTGGACGTTGGCTAGATACAACTGGATTGTAGGCCCGAATTTAACGCGGGTAGAAATGCGAGTATAATTTTATACTAATATAATTAATAGCCTTAAAATATATCACTTTACAAATCAATGCATGATAGTTGTTCAGTATATGATATTATGTATTCTTTGGAGATGTAAACTATAACAACAATTTAGTCAGAGATCGTTGAAAAGAGTAACTATCGAGTTACTTGCCGGTATCTTCCCGTTAGAATCGACTTTCCAGTGGTAAATTAAAGAATGAATATTCGAGAGTACTTGGTAAAAAGTTTATACGAACAACAATATTGTCTATTTTATTCTATTTCAATGCTTTTTCGTTAAGTCGCATGACGCATCTAAATTCTAAGAAAAAAATTTCGGACATATTTGAGTGCAGTTTTCTTTCCTACCAAAAGACATCTCCCATTATAATTCAGAATAAATTATTATTGAAAGTGTAATTAAAAAAATACGCCAATATAAATTATCTTACCAGAGCGAAGCCTAACTATAAAGTGCGGTTTATCATTATTGTCGCCAAATCTCTTTTTTCTCAGGAACCTTTAACTAGGGTAAGAGGAATAAAGTACACGGTGGAATTTTGTGAGGTCTCCGGAAAAGTACTCTTAATACTGTATTTAATAAAATACTAAATTAAGAAATTCCTTTATTTTTTAAAAGAAAGAAAGCTGCATTTAAAGATTATAAAAACTCTTGGGTTTTAGTAAGTGTTAAACTACTCATTGAATTTATAAATCTAGATTTCATGGTTTTCCTTTCATACACAAGACACTTGATGATTGACATTCAGCCACAATTTTTAATTAATTCCGTGTTTAATAATTATTCTGATTTCTTTTACAGATTTAGCGATTGCTTAATAAGATTGCAATCACAATTATTATTAAATACAGTTAATAAGAAGGTAACCAAGTATATAAATAGATATACTTACTTACATAAATTGATCACACAATAAGACTGGTCATAATTATTATTTACTACACTCGGCGATTAATGCTTTTTATGTTTTTAGATCATGATTTAATGATCATAATATTATCAAGGGATCGGTCAATCGTTATCAATGCCTACAAAGAGTTTTATAACTTCTTCATGTATACCTACCAAAGTTTACATCGGTACTCTACTACCTAGGTTTAAACCTTGTCTGTAGGTACATAGGTTTTAGGAACTGACTTCCGGAATTACAATTTTTCATGAAAAATTATTTTACATCCGTTTACTTTTCTTAAGAAATACAATTTATTTAGGTATTATAATTTGCAAACTATTTTGAAATTACTATTAATTTTAATAATCAAAAATAAAATTGCATGAATATTCACAAACAACGTGTACCTAACACTGATGAAGTTAGGTATGAGTCATTAAATTTTTTACCTCTCTAGCTTGCAACCCAAATAATACAAAAAACTTCTACCTGCTGCGCCTCACATTTGGGTACAATACGGATAGTAAGCCACTGATCTACAGCGATTATCCTGATTTTAGCCGGCCTCAGAGAAAAATGTCCTCAGACCGAGGGGGTCGCGTCGATCAATATATTGTCAAATGGTACACGGAAGTTAGCGTCATATTTACATACCGCTCAAATTTGAAACATGGTTTAATCGCGCTCCAAACTTTTGAGTCTTTCTACCGTCGTTTCGCGTACAATATCATAAAAATTTATAGTGGAATACAAAAGAGGTGTATGTATTACTGTGATTCATTCGGGTGAGCCCAGAAGGGGAGTTTGTCCATTTTTATATTTACACCGTGTCCCTCGCGGCATGCGCGGCGCGTCTTCGGCAGTCTCGTTACTACAGTTTCACGCACGTACACCAGTGCAATCAGTGTGATGTAAATATTAAACTTACAACAATATTTACCAGTGTATTATAGTTTTCGTAATAGAAAACGTAAGGATAAGTGAATCTGAATCGAAGTGTGTTAAAAAGTTGTGAAGTTTAAGTGAGAAATAGTGGTGTTGGAGAATAAATTGACTTCGATCGGAGTCAACCGTACTCGAGGACATGCCATCCGTTCTCAATGTATTTCAGGAAGCGTTTCAGCAAGGAACTTTTCGTTCTCATAACTCACGCTAGAGGTCAGTATTGAATTATACAAAACAATAAGTTCGTTTGCGTAAAACAATTTAAAAATCTAATATTACACAAGTACTTATCAAAGGTTAATGTACCTACTATTGCTCTTCCCTTTTGCATCCCTTCTCCGCCCTTTACGCATGATCGACCGGTAGAGTTTAGGGGTTCATTGTAAGTAGGGTGCGAGTTCTATACGTGTTTCTAAGTACTTATGTACACATTACAAGCGTAATAGATTACGGATATAGATACATGCATTTTATGCTCTTTTAAAATTTGAAATAACGAAATCGATATCATTATCTTGTTTATCATTGAGGATATGAATATTTAAAACTTATCTATAAAAATAAAATAAATAATATTATTTTCTCATTTATTGAATATTAACCGTAGGGTAATTTAAATTTATTCAACGTTAACACGAATTATTTACTTATGGGAAATTATAATTATTGTAGTTACTTTCTAATCCGATAGAGTCTATATTATGTAGCATTAAATATAATGAGGTAGAGTACTTTCGTGAATATATAGTTCTACGTTCCTAAAGAAAAATATCGTTAAAATTTTAGACATGATGATTTATCATGTAATGTTATAAAAAGTACAGAATTATATATTATTTATTTATTACTACATTATAACAATATTCAGATAAAACTACCTATTAATATTTCAGTAATAAATTCTTATAAAGTTATAAGTACCTATTACGTACATATCAACAAATTAAAAAATTGAATTCAATACTAATTACTTATTTATATTAATGAACATTGAATTTCATTAATATGAAATAATCATAGTAAAGCAACCGCATACTTGAAGCATTTTAATGTCGAGCTAATTAAATCAATTGATAAAAACAAGTGAATAATAAGAACATAGAGCGCGTCTATGCAGATAGATACCATAATATAGAGCAAGACATAGCGAACGACATCGGACATGTTTGTTTTCATACCGGTCCGAATTAACGTCGCGATTGGTTCAAAATCCATAACTGGCCTCCGAGAGCCAGGTGTCGTTCACACCGCGGCCTCGCGCGCCTCGTCTCGTAACTCGTTAATCACTCGTGTTCGCTATTGTTATAGCGCGTCGTACAGCCATCTTTGTCAAATTACGGACGATTCATTTCATTAATTTGGTTTGGTTTAACAAATGGAACAAAACATTGATAGTGTTACCGACGCGACGCGTAGTGGAATCGAGCTCATTATAACATTCTCTTTTGTTTTATCGCCGACAACGCTTTGTTGAATGGAAGCGTTACAACGTTTACGGCGTTAACGATCAGTCGACCATTAAAATGATGGATGATGTCGTCTTTTGCAAAAACTGTGTGAAGTGATCTATTTACTAAATAATGTAAACGGTGTTTTTGGTGTTTATGTTTGGGCGTTCGTGTGATCAAAACTGCGTCTTAATTGTCGTACACATTGCATAAATGACTGGAATGGCGTTGCGGAGCGCGCGGGCCGGAGCATGCGCGCCAGTTTCCTTGCTATCGCTGGGAACGCACTGAAATGTCCTTCGTTTATGTGCATATCAAAATGGGAAGGTCCAGGTTCCCAGGGAAACCACTCAAGTTTCACAATAGAAAACGCATTAGTGTATTATCGGGCACTGTTTACCATGAAAATGCTGCAGATAACCATGCAGCCAGCCGCAGTTCGGCTACCAATGAGTTTTCTGGGGAGAAAGAGGTACAACGCATTTATCTTTATTGTCCTTATTTTTCCATATGAATAGTGGTCATTGCTTACAAATAAGTGAAAATATTGTTTACGTAATGACTCTATCACAAATGTAGCGCCAATCACTATGTAACAATAATTGACGACCATATTTTGACATTCTCATATGAACATAGCTTGGTTACATACAAATTCATTATAAAACGAAATATTTACTAGGATCCTTTTGAAATTGACAAAGTACAGTGGAAAAAATTTAATACATAATATTAACATTAGAAATATAACCTAACTTTTAAAAACAAAACTACATACAAAGGTTTTTCATAAAAACGATTCTAACAAATTTTGATATCATGTTTTGTTAGCATATGAATAAACTCAAATAAACTAACCTTTTTACAATTGAATGATAATACTTTGTTTTTTGCTTATTTACAATTGCACAGTTGCTTGTCAAATCTATTATCAATTTTTAAGATTCATAAATTATCAGAAATAGTGTACTTAAACAAACTAAAACAACAAATTCTAATCCTTGTTTTTGATATTTTAAGATTTTATTGCTTTGTCCTTACTTATTCAATGTCAAATTTATATCAACATATGTGACCTCAATAAAGTATTGTTAATGTTTTTCTGTATTTAGTGTGCCCGAAACAAAATTATTTATTATGTCTATGATACAGCATTAAGTACATAAATAATGAAAAAGGTAAAGCTTTTGATTGTTACGCATACAGGCTACACGCAAGTATACAACCCGTCAATATTGTATGGGAATGTAAAATTATGTATTTTATCAAGATAGTAGGGACTTTCTTTATTTAGATTATTAATAATTATTGAGAATTAAAGTATGATAAATGTTTTCTTCCACCTTTTTTTACTTTTTTATATTCTTTAGCTGCTTCTATCTTTCAAAAGCATATTATTTCTATTAACAAATTATTAGTTCAGTTTTTAATTTTGAACAACCAAACAAAATTAAAAACTACAATAACAGATGCATGTTTTCAAAATATAGTTCTATTCATTTTATGAATATCCTATATTGTACATATTTATCAGTTTAATAATTTAAGCCATGAAATAAATGACCTAGATATTTAGTATGATCCCATCTTATTCCAATATCTTTTCACTTAAAATTCTGAATTATTTCAAAACTTAAACCTCTTTTTTTATTTGGTATTAAATGATTTTATATTTTATCTACTATGCCAAAACCTACTATTACAAATTTCTGAATGATCACTAGCCGGCCATGCTGCTGTGCATTTAATTGTAAACAAACAATTGACAAGCAATGTCAAATATACAAGCTGTATTTTTGAAATGGGCTTCCAGTAGTCCTCATAGTTTTGATTTGTTTCTTAAAACCCACTTTAAAAATCCCTCTGGATATACCATGTCTTATAAAGGTGAAGAGCGCTTTAGATGTTCCAAGTTTAATGATAAAAATATGTATTTTTTTATTTGAAATTTTTAATTAATCTTATGATTACAATAAATGAATCATGTTTTTGCAAGCTAAAAACTGTAGGAAATATTTTTTTAACTAGGGGAAATTAGACATGAGTCAACTAGCCTAAAATGACTTTATGTGATTCCATTACACTTTGATCTCATTATTTCTTTTAAAAAAATATTTTGCATTTTTTTTCTGTTTATTTGGTTCTTAATTTAACAACATACAATGTAATATTCTAATGGTTGACTATTCCCATAATTAGTTTTATTGAATATTTTATTACTTACAATTGTTACATTTAAAATAAATAATATTTTATGAACCTTATCATTTGTAATATAATTATCTTTGGTTTCAATATGATGTAACAAGATTGCCTTAATGCGCTGGTAAGCGGCATCTACAAAATTTAAATTGAACATTTATTCATAATATACTTAATTAAATGTATTTTACAATTTTTTTTCTAAGCTATTATTATTGTGATAATTAGCCATTACACATTAAAGTATGTATTATATTTACATCATGGAATATAATATACACTTTTGCTTTCAAAATGTGTGGTAGAGTATTATTAATCCAATAATATACTATTGGATGTTATTTTGATTCAGTTCTATATTTGTAGTTACATTGTTTAATATGATATAATTTTGTTTAGTCAGTTTATACATTCCCGGTTTACCGTATATAACTGCTGTTTATTATAAATAGTTTTATGCCACAGTTTTAACCACATAATAGCATAATCCTAGATAAACCATAGACTTTCTTATGAATCTGCCTTTCATTTACCTGCACAGGTCCTGTTCCTTTGGCATTTTTTATTTAGGGTATTTAGGTAGTCTAAACTCTACCTTGTTAAGGTAGAGTTTTTGAAACTAAGAAAATACCAAGGTAGCTTGTGTAGGTTGTGTAGTTTCATGAAATAGTTTTTCCATATTAATTATCTTAATCATAAATTGACACATTATGGGGGTTGTGAGACAATAAATTGTTATGTATATTTCAAGTTTGAATAACTACTTATTTGATTTTATGAATGTTGTTTGTTGTAACATTTTTTATGATGCCTTATTAATGTGGTATTTTTATTTTTTATAGCATAAGTAAAGACAAGCTTTCACTTAACTACATTATACTTTATACTTTGTATTGATACTTCTTGATGGAATTACATATTACTTTTATATAAAGACGAAGTAAAAAATGTGTTTGTCTTTATATAAAAGTTAACTACATTAATTTTTTTTTTTTTTTTTATGGCAGAGCAGGCAAAGGAGCAAGTGGGTCACCTGATGGTAAGTGATCACCGCCGCCCATGAACACCTGAAACACCAGGAGTGTCGCAGGTGCTTTGCCGGCCTTTGATGGACATATTACAAATTGTTAGATTTGTAATTTATCATATACATTAATTAATTTCAGGAAGAAGAGAAGAAGGAGAATAATAATGAGAAGGAAGCAAATTCAGAGAGCAGTGAAAATAAAGAGACTATAGTGAATGATAAACAAGAAAATCAAGATAATAACAGTGATCCCTCCAAATCTCCAGTACGAACAAGATCACAAAATAAAATGGAGCCTCAAAAGAGTGATAAACCTAAACCAGTGAAGAAAACAGTGACATTTGGCACAGTTGAAAGTTGTGAGGATATATTTTTACCACTGAAAAAGGTTCCCATTAAACATCATGCTCCACTTGTTTCTATTATTAAAAAGAAATCAGCGCTGAAACAGTCAGAACATTCTTTTAATAGTATTTTGAAACCAGCAAAATTAACTGACCTCAGTTCAAAGTCTTCATCAGAATTTCAAGAAGGCTATTTGAAGAAAAATCTGAATCCTTTGTCAAAGGCAACCAACAAGTTCTCCCAATTTAGTGAGAGTAGATGTATGTCTCCTCCACCAAGAATAAATTCACCAATTGAAAAAGAAAGTATAGGATCAGTTAAATTCTTGCCAGTAAGGAGTAGCCATTCTTCGAGGGTCATAAAACCAAACAAAAGATTTATTGATGGTGAGGAACAGACATCTGTTTCAAGCAGTATAAGCTCTGGAAAGGTTCTTAAAAAACCAAAATTAAAGAGGCTAGTATTTAACAACTTGCATGATGATGAAGATTCAGCACAGGAGGAAGAGAATGATAAAAATGATAACAGGGATAAACAACTACTATCATCCTCCAACCTCTTTAAGGAAAAGACAAAAAATTCATTTTCTGGTCTCAATACCAGTTCGAGAAAGGTAACACAGGATCTGTTTTCATGTGAAAAAGAATCTGAATTTCCTCAGGATGAGAATTCCAATATTGATGAGAAATTAAAATCACCTGAACCTAATAAAGAGGAAAGAACTGGGCACACTATGAGGAAACTTATGGATATATCTGATGCAAGTTCTTCAAGTAATTCAAGTAGTGGATCGGAGTCAGAGGAGAGTTGGGAAAGTGAAAGCCCAAGAAATAGTGGTGATGAAGAAGATAAACAGCCCTTAGTGAGTCCAGAAAAAGACAAATCATCTGCTTCCCAATTGTTAAGTGGAAAAGTTATAATAAGAGAAGCAAGATTACAACTAGCTACAACACCACCTGCATCTGGGCTAGATGGGCCATTCTCAGCTCTTAGTGCTCCCACTTGTAAGTATTATTTCTTTTATATTATTCTTGAACTAAAACCTGTATAAATGCATTTTAATAAAAATATATTAATTGTTTTACAGCAAACAATCCTCCAACTACTGTAACTTGTGGTGTGTGTGGTGCAGTGCGCTTTTATAAGTTTGTCAAACAAGCCAGAAAATTTGGTATATATTCATGTGAATCATGTCGCAAGTTTGTATCGAAATTGCTGAAGAAAGACCGCATGGCATTAAGAACATCACCACTTGTCCTGCATTGTGTTAGAGGAGAAGGTATGAAAAAACATATTTAAGTATTATTGAATAATTAACTTTTTGGTCCCAAACTAATATTGATTTGAATTTCCTCAGGAAACTGCCAGGTTCCACCAATAGTCCGGTCTCAGCAGTGGAAATTGTTTAAATGCTCCAATAAAGCAAGATGTCCAGCATGCTGGCTTAAACTATGCTTAAAAGCTTTCCAAGTACCCTCGGACAAAAAAGCAATCTTAATGTCCATGTTACCATCATATATGAAACCTGGAAGTAAATCCAATGTTCCTCTTGCACAATTGAAGATGGCCAGTAATACTGCAACCCCAGTTTTCAGTGCATTATCTACAACTGAAACGGATAATAATATCTTCTCATTGAAAACTTCAAAGAAAAATGAAGCATTTGAGGTATGTATAACGTGATGTATTGTTAATAGTACAAATTTATTCAAAAACAATTTTGTTAGTTCAATTATTATTAATTATAAAGTCATAATATTTTCTAATTAATCCCCTTTTTATGTTAGGAGGACAACTTGAAACCAAACAAAGAAAAAATTGCTGAGAAGGAGAAAGATCCTGACAGTAATAGAAAACGACGTTTGGCTAAAATCAAAGTACGAAAGAAAGAAAAAAATGATTCTAAACAGATTGAGGATCCTAAACGACAGAAAATGGAGTTAAAAGGTCCTCGTGTTAAACATGTTTGTCGAAGTGCTTCCATTGTCTTGGGTCAGCCTATTGCCACATTCCCCACTCAAGAAGAAAAGGAGAAACAAGACAAGCCTCAGCAATCAGATGATGATATACCTATGACCATATCTGAAAAAGATAGAGTAACACCAGACTTGTCAAGCTGTGAATCGGAAGATACAGAAAACAAACTACAGATTGTTCCAGATGTTCCAGCTAAAGACAGTGATCATGAAGTACAGATCGAACCTAAAAAGAGAAAGATTGAGGCACCAGTTGTTACTAAACCAGCTAAAATTGAATCCAGTGAAGATGAAATTATACTTGATCTGGTTCCAAAGAAATCAAGCCTCAAGCCACTAACAAACATCACAAATGTATGTTAAATAGTTTATATAGTTTCATGTTAAATATGATAGAATATTTGGAACAGATTCTTAATTAAGTTCTAATATTTCAGATACGAGGGCGATCACAGAAATGCGGTCAGAATCGTCCAGAGCTGATTTGCGTCGATTTTTGGGAGAGCTATGATCCTGATGAAGTGTGTAATTCTGGTTTTGGGTTGATTGGGACAGCTCCCTTTACAGTGGCTAAATTGTGCTTTTTGTGTGGAAGTGCAGGGAAGGAGAAGGTAAGTGATTGTAACACTAATTTCTGTGCTGTACCCAATACATAATAATTTTGTTTTATTTATATTTTTCAAAATATCAAACCTTACTAAAAATAGAGAGTTACTTGTTTAATGTTCCAATAATTTTTAAAATGAGTTGTCTCTATTGCCATATGGATTATATTATTTTTTTGTATTTTGGTTTGCTGCCCAATATTTCTTGTGTGCAGTCTATAATTTTTACCAACATATTTTTTCATCAACATTTTTTTGTACCTTGAATGTCGATCATAGCAAGATCAAGCTATATTTTATGGAGTATAAGTAGCTTAAAATATCAGCGACGGCAAGAAACTTCACAATGCTAAGAATAGTATAGCATTCTTTAATGATTCCCATATAAATTTCCAGATGCTGGTATGTTCGAGCTGTTGCGAGTGGTACCACAGCTGGTGCGCGGAGGACTCGGGCGGCGGCGCGGGCTGGACGTGCGCGCGGTGCGTCTGGTGCGCCGCTTGCGCGAGGCCCGCCGCGCGGCTGCGCTGCAGATCCTGCGCCAAGCACTACCACGCCGCGTGTCTGCCTGCCGCGCCGCCTGACCACCGCAGCGACTGGCCTCAGGTGAGATCGATAGTATTAGTAGATATTATAATTAGGATAACTTTTTGTAAAGTTATGTCATAGGTCAATTTTGAGGAAACGCCATTTTTTACAACTATAAAATAAACTAAATTAAATTGACAACCTAATTGTTGAATCATCCTTTTAGAATACAAAAAGCACCTTCACCATATTTGAACAAGTTTTTGAAACATGTTTTTTATATGAATAAATGTCATAGGTTAGTTCTGATCTTTGAATTCATTCATTGATCTGTGGTTCATTCAGAACTTAATGTGATCTCAAAATTCACGTATTTTTTAACCGACTTACAAAAAAAGGAGGAGGTTATCAATTCGACCGTATTTTTTTTTTTTTTTTTTTTTTTTTTTTTTTTTTATGTATGTTACCGCATATCTTCGGCGTTTATGGACCGATTTGGAAATTTTTTTTTGCATTCGAAAGAGTAGAGTTCATGTGTGGTCCCATATAAATTTGGTTCAAGTCAGATCATCCATGTGGAAGATATTCCAGGGAACTCCTCGAAAATCAACGGAATAAGCTCTGCGGTTAAGGTTTAATGATGTATATATCAACTGAATTGTGACTACATGATGTGATAACCCTTCACAAGACACTAAAAAGGATAAAATAAAAATTTTTGCCAAAAAATAGAACCGACTTCCTCGCTCTAAAAAGTAGAAAATAACTTTTATTTCATTTTTGTTGAAATCTATACAAAGTCGGTGCCTTATCTATTTTCAATTTAACAAGATTTTGCACCGACTTTGTATAGATTTCAACAAAAATGAAATAAAAGTTATTTTCTACTTTTTAGAGCGAGGAAGTCGGTTCTATTTTTTGGCAAAAATTTTTATATAAACTCAAGTATAAAAACTACTATTATTCGTCACAAACCTTATTTTTATTTATTTTCTTTATTGTTTAATTTACAGATATGCAGTGCCTGCTTGAAATGCAAAAGTTGCGACAGCAGTCGTGTCAATAAATTTGTTGGAAGTCTACCATTCTGCCGACCTTGTTTCAAGCTTCGGCAAAAAGGCAACTATTGTCCCTTATGCCAAGCATGTTATAGGGATAATGATTTTGACAGCAAGGTAATGTTATTTATAAATTTCATAAATATTTATTTATAGTTAAAAAATTGAGAATTAAATCAGATTAACATACAAAATAACAAAATAAAGTGCTTAGATTATAAACTAACACTAACATTTTTTAATTTTATTTTGCAGATGATGGAGTGTGGCTGGTGTGCAAGATGGGTTCATGCAAGTTGTGAGGGCCTGTCAGGAGAGGGATATCAACTTTTATCAGCATTACCCCCATCTATTGAGTACATCTGCTGTAAATGTATGCCTCATGATCCGCCATGGCGAAAGATGCTTACAGAACATCTCAAAGCAAGACTCCTGCATCTCTTAAAACTACTTGCTAAGAATAAGAAAGCTTGTGCTTTATTGAAACTTACACCTCATAAGAATACACCCGTCCCTAATAAGCCGTATAGGCTGACATCACCACAGGCCATCAGAAAACTACATTTTGATGCTGGAGATGAAACTATGAAAAATACGACCGAAACAAAGGTCTATCGAAATACCGCTAAGGGACGACGGAATAATAACAATACACAAAATAAAACAGATGACGCAAATGCATCACAACAATGGCAATGCCCATCCTTACTAAAAGATGTTGAAATGGAAAAGGAAGACATTCCACATACATCACATAAAGTCGTCAATCTTCAAGAACCATTGATGCAGAACAAAGAAATATGTTTCTCCACTGGTCTTTATAGTACTAAAACAGACTTCAATACATCATGTGTGGAAGTTCACGAAAACAATTTATCACAAAAACAAGATAAGGAAGACATGGCTCCTTTGCATGATAATAAATATGAACCAATATCTGATGATGACGAACCAATTAAACGGTTTCCTCAAGCTCGAAGTGAACAGGATTTAAGTCCAGCAATTATCAGACAATCTAATCAAGATGAAGTTATGGAAGACATGAGTAGATTTATCTCACCATCATTACTAGACATTAAGAAACGAGTCAACAGTGATGAATATATTTCATTGAAAGATTTCAATCATGACATGAAAGAAGTGATAGAAAGAACCGCAAGTATCGATTTGACGTCTATATATAAGGATTTATTTTCGGAAACATTCCCGTGGTTTGATTGTGAAAATAATTGTCTACAACCCAATTTGGAAGTAGAAGGAGAGCAAGAGGATACGGAATCTCTTAAAGATCATGAGATGTCTGATACAAAAGGAATTAAAACGGCAGAACATTCTGTTGAAAGACCCCTTGACCAGATCGTACCAAAGTTGGAGGCTGAAGGTCAGAAGGAAGAAGAAGATTTATTAGAGTTTTATCCAGTTGTAGATTCACGAATTTGCATTCTCTGTAAATCTACAAGTGACGGAACGCCGTCTATGGAGGGGCGCCTGTTATATTGTGGACAAAATGATTGGATTCACGCAAACTGCGCATTGTGGTCTGCTGAAGTCTTTGAAGAAATTGATGGCTCACTTCAAAATGTTCACTCTGCAATTTCAAGAGGAAAGATGATCAAATGCGCCGCTTGTGAATTGAAAGGAGCTAGTGTCGGATGTTGTGCGAAGAATTGCAGTGAAACCTACCATTATGCTTGTGCGAGAAAAGCAAATTGTGCATTTATGGACGATAAAAGGGTGTTTTGCCCGACTCACGGAAAAGACGTACCAAAAAAGAGTTTGCAAAAAGATGCAGATTTTGAATTGACAAGGCCAGTTTATGTAGAACTTGATAAGAAGAAGAAGAGATATAGTGAAATTTGTAAAGTGCAGTTTTTAATGGGATCATTATGTGTGAATAGTCTGGGAAAAATTGTACCATCTGTCTCAGACTATGAAGATTTTTTGATGCCTGTTGATTTTTCTTGTACTCGTCTATTTTGGTCATGTAAAAAGCCTACTAAAATAGTACGATACACAATTAAGACGAAACTTATATTAGCTGAGCCTTTACCAGGATTTGACTTTGGAGTAAATATAACAGTTGATCATACCATGGATGTTCAGGTTGTCGAGCGAGTAATAGCCGAAATAGGCGCATGGCATCAGAGCTTAGAAAAAGGTTCAAGCAAGTCTGTCCTAATGAGAAAAAGTGACAGATCACCTATTAAATTCGGAAATACTGTAACATTAGAGGATTTGGCAGTGAAACAAGTTGTCGATTATCTACTTGATAATGTTTGTAAACAAGAACAACAAGATGAAGAAGAGCCCCAGAATACGGCAGATCTTCTACCTCCAGAGGTGAAAGATGCCATTTTTGAAGATCTTAATCACGACCTTCTAGATGGAATATCAATGCAGGATATATTTCCTAAATTAATGTCGTATGAAGACCTTGTAGCAATGGACCTGAAGAATGAATTCTATGGGGCAATAAATCAATCTGATGACAAATCCGATACAAGGTCTACAGATTTCATTGATGAATTACTTAATGCACGTCTTGAGTCTGGTAATAAAGAGTTGAAAAGAAGCAAGTCGGAAATGTTACTTCAGAACCATAGTCTCAAATCATTGACGACTGGACGTGGACAACAGAGATCGTCAAGTCTTACGTGGAATAACAAATTCGACACAAGTTTGTTATCTTCTACAATCAAGCGCTGTAAAATGGGAAAGTCTTCCACTGTGACTGGCAAAATGAGCCCAGTACAGAGAATATCCTTGCCAGAATCTTCGCTTGATACTATCAAAGAGAGTGACAGGATAAATTGTGACAAAAAATCGAAACGAGAATCCGGTAGTAGCAGCGATTTGTGTCCCGAAACACCCCATACATCTGGAATCAACTACCGAACGACTTCTCCAAAACAGAAAGAAGAAACAAATACTGAGAAACCTGATAAAACTGATGGATATTATACAGATGTTATAGATTTTTACACGAAAATCCAATGCAGTCCAATTTCCCAATTGGATGGTGCCGCTGATTGGTCTGGTTCAGAAAGTAACTGTAGCTCGCGGCCTGGAAGTCCTCAAGATGATTTTTCACCAATTCAACAACTGGACGGAGCAGAGGATCATATGGGTGATCATACGCCTAAGAACCAAGCGAATCAATTTTTGTATAGGGCATCGGGATCGGAAAGCACGTATACAGTTACAATCGCTGGAAACTCCATCAGTGGCCAACCGGAACTAGTCATGCGTCCATTGGACGATAATTCTGGATCTTCCGGTCAAATGGAGCAGTTAGTAAGGTGTGATAGATGTCAATGTACATACAGGAATAAAGAATCTTACGATAGACACATTCCGTCGTGCGATATGATGTCCACAAGCGAAAGTGAGAGCGAAAACCCAAAATCGCCAGAAAACCGCACATTAACGACTTTGCAGAACGCTTTCCAGAATGCGTTTGCACAACCTATGATTATTCACGCGGGAGTTGTAAGTGGTAGTGAAAATACTGTCAAAGCCGAGTCAATATCTACCAGACGAACATCAATCAATACGAGGCAAATAACTATAAACGGCACAATTGTTGAAACACCTTCCCCTGGTCCAAACAATGAGATGACAATGACTATAACAGAACAAATGAAATCTGGTACTGTTATATTTGATCAGAGTAAGACTACAAATGTACAGGTTTCTTCGAATCAACAAGTTCTCTCATCGCCTCAGATCGTCGTTACGCCTCAGATGTTACTGCCCCCAAAAACAAGTTCTGCGGGAGGTCAAAAATTAATGGCGCCTCAAATTATTACTCAACCGGGCCTTTTACCCTATAATATCTGTGTAAAACCTGGAAATGGAAATGCAAATATACAACAAATTCAAGGTGGCGCTGATATGACTCAATTATTATCAGGATCTGGTGGGATTCAAGTGATTTCATCTAATTCAAACCAAGTACTAACAATCCCAAATCAAACTATGATACAAGGCAAGAGCCAGATAACTAATTTCCCAAACATGGCTAGTGCATCATCTATAGCATTGCCAGTAAACTCAATTCAGAGCATGCCAAATACTTCTATTATCCAAAATATTCAACCAATGATAAGGCCACAAATTCAAGGTAATCCAACGATCGTTGTCCCTGCGATGACTACGCAACGTTTGTCATCACCAAACTCACAGACTAAACAACAGATAATTTTGCCGGGTACGCCGCAGAAATCGCCTAAAAAACAACCGGCGCCGGTTCAACCTAAACCGATATATCAAGCTGCAAATAGAGGACGTGGAAGAACAATACCTAAACCGGCTAATACGATAAAGAGACAAACAAAGCTAGAAAAGACTATAACAACCATCAATCAGTCACCACTTGGTCCGGGGAATACTGTGATTCAATTGCAAACAAATAGTCAAACTGGTCAACCATCAATTATAGTGCAACCGGTAGCAAACCAGAATATAATGTCATACGTAGAAGCATTATCGCAACAACAAAATCAAAATATGCAGTATATAGCTACTATTGCACCTCAAGGCGACTTTAAAACAGGAGCAACTCAATTCATCTCTCAAGGTGGACTCATGCCCCAAACATTCCAAATCCAACAAACAGAATCTGGAGGCCTCGTTGCTGTACCAAGTGGCGGTATCCCTGTACTTCTTCCGCAAGGAAATGTTGTATTACCACAAACTTTACAACAGGGAGCTACTATTTTACCTCAAGGAGCTATACAAACGCAGGGGATATTATCACAAGGTCCAAATGGCCCGACCATTTTGCCACAAGCAATACACACCCAGAACGGAACGACTATTATACCGCAAGGAACTATCCAAGGACTAACGCAGGGAAATTTAACATCTCAAACTGCAACACTCTTGCCAAACAATACTTTACAAACAGCGGGAGCTACTGTCGTGCCTCAGAGTGGAATAGGAAATGGTCAAACGACTATTATTCCCAATGCATTACAGTCTCAAGGAAATACTATAATATCTCCGGCCACTGGAACTACTATTTTGCCACAAGGCACACTTCTGCCGCAATTTTGTAATGACCAAGTAATATTAGGATCAACACCCACATTAGAGATGGTAACAGACCCTTCTGGATGTATGTATTTGACCACACAACCTGTTTATTATGGATTGGAGACGATTGTACAAAATACTGTCATGTCATCACAACAGTTTGTATCTACTGCAATGCAAGGAGTGCTTGCTCAAAACAGCAGCTTTTCGGCAACAACTACACAAGTTTTCCAAGCGAGTAAAATAGAACCAATAGTTGAAGTTCCAACTGGATACGTCGTTGTAAATAGTGTTGGCGATGGAGTAGCAACTCAAGTTGCTTCATCAGCACCTAATGTTGTCACAGCCCAGTCAGTGCAGTCATCACCTCAAGTACTTAAGAATGTTAAGACAACAGTTCCGAATTTGACACTACAACCTCTTCCTGATAAGCAAGCACATAATCGTCAAGTGCCTAAAGTTGTTCAAATGGGCCCAGGCCAAATGACTATTGGATCTCAGTCGGTTGCTAATCTAATAAGTGGAAAGCATACTCTTAATCCAATAACTTCCCAAGTCCATAACATGACACTAGCAAACAACGTCCACAACATTCAGAAAACTATTATCTCAAAACAAAATAATGTAACGATGTCGCCCAATGTAACTCTTGTATCATCTACAGGGCAGCCAGTAATGGCAATATCCCAATCAATACCGAATTCCGTATCCGTTCCGTTTTCGATGCAATCAATTCCCCTATCTCAACCGATTGTATCCAGCTCTATTTCGTCAAATAAAAATAACTCTCTAAAGATTGAAAATTCTCATGTTATCGAAATTAGTGGAAACTTAAATGAAAATTCTCATTGCAATAGTTTACCTACCATAAGTGTTTCTCAAAGTACCAAATCGCCTACGCCGTGGAGGCAAATGAATACACCAACCAGTATAAATATGGGAGATAATAAAATCGAGATTCATAATATAGGATTAAAATCTAGTGCTGCTTCCATGGCGACCAGTATGAACAACACAATAACTGGACGTCAGATATCACATATGGAAATGGACAAAACAAACCAGAATTGTTTACTCTCGTTGAACAATTCAAACTCGGGTGCAGGTTCTTTACACGCACATCAATTTGATGCCAACGCACATGGTAGTCATCATTCGTCTGCAAATACTTCTAACAATATGATCCAAATAACAGCTGGAAATATTTACTCCCCTGCGTGTTCACTATCGAACAATTTTGATGCTGATACTACATTGAAATTAAGTAAAATAAATGCTTTGTCTAAAACTGAAGGAGGTCATATGAACTTTTCTCAAGAAATAATGGCGGCGCATTCTCAACAACACATTCAGAATGAAAAAACGTTCCAAAACATGGGAAATAGTGATAAACATAATACAGAAAATATGCATGGTTCGATGAGTATACATAAGATGAGCAGTTGTCAAGTAGCAAACAATATGAATAATAATTCATCTTCGCCTTCAATAAGTATCATACCGCATAACACAATACGACCGCAAATGCAAGGTAACCAAAATTCGATAACGATAACAAATAATCAGAATCAAATGTGCGCTATTTCAAGCGGCTCTACTCACGGGCAAATGCAGATTATGAACTCTGTCAATACATCGATGCAAAATGTAAATATGTCGTGTCAAGAACTAACAAACAACAGAGTAAGCGTTTCTGCTCCAAATGATAATACTTTGCAACAATCCAGTCAACAACATGACATGAATTCTTCAATGAATAGTTCTAGTATGACTCATGGCAGTATGCAAATAATTTCCCATGAAAACACTCAGATCCCTCAAGGAAATCAGATTCATATTATGAACGGACAAATTCAACATAATCGTCAAGCAGATAATTCTCATATTCAACAGCAACAGCAACAACTAAATCAAGGATCAAACAACAGGTCATATCACGATAACTTAATGAATAACCAAGCAAATCAACATCAATCTCATTTAATTTCCAATCGCAGTACACCAGACAATAGCAACATGATGAATCAAGGCATAAACATGCATAGTTTGTCAAATACCCATAATATGAATCGTGCCGATCTTAACAACATGAGCCACATGCATATGAATCAATCGTTAAATAATATTAATAATATGCAAAACAACAGAATGATGATGGATAACATGCAACAACATTCGATGAATAATATGAATAACATGAACCACCAAATTCACTCTAACAGATCAATGGAGTCTTTACATAACCAGCAAATGCATTCAATGCAACAGCAAATGAATCATCACGTTAATAATAATGGAAGATCTCAGATGGAAAACAACATGCACATGAATCAACAAATGTCAATGCAACAAAATAGGCAAATGGAAAATATAATGAACCATCATCAGCATCAAATGCCTAATGTTATGCAAATTCAAAATAATCGATCACACATGGAAAATAGTTTAATGGATATGCATCAACATGTGTCAAACCAAATGCATAGTCGACAGCAGATAGACAACAATATGCATATTCACCATATGCAAGGAAATAATTCAAATATTAATCACGGCAATCAAATGGATAATTCGAATTCAATGCCATCTATGCACAATATAAGACATGAAAACAGTTCCATGGCCATGCAAAACCATAATTCGCTAAATCAAATTCAGAACAACAGATCTTCTTTGGAACACACGAATCTAATGCAACATCAAATAAACAACATGAATTCAGTGAATAATATAAACATGCACGGCAATATTAATAGCTCAATGCAAATTAATAATGCGAGTCACCAACAAATGAGTAATTCCATTATGCATATGCCCAATATACCGGACATTAAGAACGAAATTCAAAATGCTTGCGGAGGTACTTGTTCAAATAGCAGTTCCCAGTTTTCTAACAACCAGTCCTTTGAATTGTGTGCCAATATGAATACTAGTAACAACATCAATCTAAATAATACTGGGAATATGATGCATAATTTGGGAATGAACAACACAAATATGTCTAATAATATGATGATGAATAATGTCAACAACTCCTCAATTTATGGAAATAATAATCAAAACAATTTAAGTGCTCATGATATGCTGATGAGTTGTAACAGTTCTTCGGACCATAATCTTATATCAGGCAATACAAATCACATGATGATGAATAATTCCTCCTCTTTAAACAATGCTAATCAAAATCAAATATTGGGTAATCAAGCAACTAGTAACACACAAATGAATATAAATAGCTGCATGAATTCCAGCAACACGACACAAAGTTCAATTACAAACATGGAGAATCAAATTAATAGCCGTAATAACATGACAATAAGTGAACCACCCAAATTCAACACGGAACCTATGAGAGGGAAAAACATTATGGCATCATCTAATACAAATATGACAATTACAAATCTGCCAAGTAATGATTGTAGTAAGGTAAACATTGTTGGAGGAAATGATAAACAAAACCATACAATTTCTGTAAGTAATCAAATGAATTTCATGCAGATGAACCCTCCGAATGCCAATAGAGTCATAAACTTACCAGAGAGAAGTAGAATAAATAATTCTAATTTAGATGGGAATTTAACTCAAGTGCCACAACAGCATAATATACGAGTAGTTACAAATAACGCCAATAACAATGTTTCTGGTATTACACCTGACCCATTAACTTTCCATCAGAAAACTGAACCTAACAGTACAATGATAAATGTCCCGTTCCAAGCAATACCGAATAGTGCTCCAATGAATATAAACGTAAACTCTAGCAATAATACTGTCAATATTACAGTCCAAAATAACCTGGTAGATCCGAAGATCGCTTCTAAAGCTGCTGATCTTAATTTCCCACTTCCTTCAACAAATAATTTGCTACAAAGTCAAAACAGTGGTACTAACAACATGATTTGTATACCTGTTCAAAATAGCACAATAAATTTGCCAACACAGAATAGTTCTAGTATAACATTACCCAAGGCGCCGCCGACTCAACAATCTGGCATACCAACAAATGTTGTCAATCCGATGTCAATGAGACCTATGAATCGAGTTTTACCCTTACACAGGGATGGACAAAGCAAATTTAAATCTGTAGGTGTTAAAACACCCACTGTTCCAAAACAAAGACCTGTCAGCCATGATATGCCAGATTTAAATGTAAAAGACGAGAATATGGACAGTGATTTAGAAAAAGCAATTGAGGAGTCGAAAAGAATGATGGAACTTGAAAAAGCAAAAAGAGAGAAGGAAGAAAGAGATTCAGCAAGAGCTTTGCATCTATCAAGTGACATTCCTCAAGCAAATACCAGTGCGGCATCATCGGACGCCTCTGCTGGAAGAACGAATGAAAGGACTGAAATAGTTCCAAAGATGACATCATTACCCAGCTTAGATGCGATCGAACCGGAACCGCCCAAGGTGCTTATTGAAAAAGATATCAACAAAGCGCCAGCGTTACCTGCAAAAGTAACAACAAATACCTCACATAAAATTATGAAGAGACCGCTGAACGACAAGAGGTCGGAAACTGAATCAGTGAATACAAAGAAACAAAATAAAATACACAAAAATCAAGAAAATAAACCTGCATTGCCCAAACAAGCCCCAGAACCACCAAAGGACGATGGGCCGAAATTGATTTATGAGGTGACATCTGAGGATGGATTTAACTACAGTTCATCTTCACTGTCAGACCTGTGGTCTAAAGTTATTGAGGCTGTTCAAAATGCTAGAAAAGAATCTGGCCTTTCCTTAATGCAGTATAATCTGCCATCAACATTATCGGGTGCACATCTACTCGGACTAAACAATAACGCCTTGAGATATCTTATCGAACAGCTTCCAGGAGTGAGTATATCTTTCATACCTTTTTATTTGCAAATCTATGAATATTAATGTATCATTTATTTTTTTATATAATTTTCTTAATCAATTTTTTATCTAACAGGCCAATCGTTGCACGAAATACAAGATACGTCAAGGACGACCTCTGAACAGCTGGGATAACGATCTGGATCTCAGTGAAGGGTTTAAAGAGAGTCCTTGGGGTAGTGCTAGAACTGGCCCGGTGGCCAGAAAGCAAAACCACGACATGTTCAGTTGGATGGCGTCACCGTTTAGAGAGGAACCGCCTCCATTTGGTGGACAAGAAGGAGAAAGCTCCATATCCAGGTAATACATAGTAAAGTATTTACTGTTATTTGCATTGTCTGTTAACATGATAGTACAAAAGTTTATAAGAAGATTGATGTTTTGGTAACTGACTATTGTAGTGACGTGTATTATTTATATGTAGAGTTTTCTTAATTTACAATATTTCTATTAATTTTAACCTACCTTTACAGACGTTTGGCGACCTTACCTCCAGCGATGAGATTTAGACAACTAAAAGAGACATCTAAGGCATCAGTCGGCGTTTATAGATCACATATTCATGGACGTGGTCTATTTTGCAAGCGTGATATTGAAGAAGGTGAGATAACTATCATAGTACATGATCTTTCTATAACAGTGTTCGGCAACCTTTCGAATCGGAAGAGTTAAAAAGAGTTTTGAAAGAGCCACCCACATATTTTATTCTAGAGAATTTAGTATTTACTCTAGCACCACTGTACTATGGCATTGATTTAGCCTTTACTTAGAGTTGCTGTGATGTAGTGAACTAGGGAATAAAATATATCATTTAGTCTCATGATTGTTGCGTTAATAGAACCAGATTATTAAATTCTCTTCTTCTCGCCTTTCCTTAATAATTTGCATTTAGATCTTTAAAACAGTGCTTCTCATTCGTATTCTATTCTTCAATTTTGAATATAAATTATGATGTAATCAAGCGATAAATGATTTTCAGGCGACATGGTCATAGAGTACGCGGGCGAGGTGATCCGCGCCGTGCTCGCGGACCAGCGCGAGAAGCGGTACGAGGCGACGAGCGGGCGGCGCGGCGTGGGCGGCTGCTACATGTTCCGCATCGACGACAACCTCGTGGTGGACGCCACGCTCAAGGGCAACGCGGCGAGGTTCATCAACCACTCGTGCGATGTGAGTAGTGGATATTTTTCAATTTTAATATATTTAAATTTAATAAAGTCTATAAATAAATGTGGAAATAGTGTACAAAATAGTTTCAATTCTATAAAATATTATATTTCAATTTTGTACATAGTACAAACAAACTTATTTATTTAAACTCTTTATTACACCATATATATATACAAAAAAAAACGCTTAAAATAACTTAAAGCAAAAACAGTGTAAAAGGCGGCCTTATCACTAATCCATGATTTCTGCCACGCAACCACTGGGTAAAAGATAAAGAGCAAAGATTAATTAAATTAAATAAAATACTTTTTATATTATTATGCTTGAAACGTCGGGTTAATAATAATGTAAAATAATGTATAATAAAACACGTTTAAAATTCTTTAAAAGGTATTTTATTTAATATGGAAAGTACTCGCATTAAAACAAACACAAGAAAACTTTTTTAAATTCTTTTATGTAAAGTGAATCACGTGAAGTAGTATTGGCCACATTTTAAGTATGTCGCATGACACTTCTTCGTTAGAAATCTATATTTCTAGGGTTTGTTCTAGGAATGTTGTGGATATGAAATTTCGGATACGGATTCGATATGGATATAGGTTTAATCATTATACGTATCAATCATATATCGTATATGTAATTATTTCGTATTATCCTTTCGTTTCGGAGTGTCGGTTGTATAAATCTCAAAAGTAAAATACAAATAGACAAATGACTGACAGAAGAAACATATAATGCAAAGAAAAGGGTCGGTTTGTGTCTCGATCGATTTACGGTTACGGATAATTTTTTATATCTGATATCCGAAAGTTACAAAATAAAATATCATTAGGTTTATCAATGTTACTACACAATATCTTAGTGGTATTTGACCATATTTATTTTTTTTTTATTAAAGTTGTTATATTAATGTTTTAATGTCTATTTCAGCCCAATTGCTACTCTCGCGTCGTCGACATCCACGGACATAAACACATTCTAATCTTCGCCCTGCGGCGCATCACCGTCGGCGAAGAGCTTACGTACGACTACAAATTCCCTTTCGAAGAGATCAAGATACCGTGCACTTGTGGCGCTAAGAAATGTCGCAAGTATCTCAACTAATTACAAACACGCTAATATTCTGTGGTTTCAATTTGTGTCAATTAGGACAAAAGACTACGTCTCCCAGGGACAAGATTCTGAACCAACTGTGGTCAGAAATCTGTGAGCTGCTAAAGGCAACTAAACTAGGATCATACTGATGTAATTGTCAACTTAATTAGGAAATACTTATAGATTAGTCTCATTAATTGTATTTCATGGCATTGCGATTAAGAGACGCGGTTCACCTTAATTTTTCCCATAGCATAATTATTATGGAAGTACATTACTGACTTAGGAGATAACGATTTTGATAATTTTGATGAAAGAGTTATTTTTTATGGAATGGATTAAGATCTCGTTACAACGTCATGCTTCTTCGATGTAGAGATGTGTGCGGGATGAAATGCTGGGTCGAGCACAAATTTGCGTGTAGATAGTATATATAAGACAATAAGTCCAAATCACATATCGCGTTGGTCCCACCTCATATTGACATAATATTCTGTGCCAGTGGAGATTGGACACATTTACATGAATCTTGTTATGATCTCTTTATTGAATCTGCCCAGTGTTTAAAATTGTTGGATTGTATATTTTATTGATTTTTAACTAAGATGTATTTCGTATTTTGTGATAAGTTTACGATATTTTTGTAAATATTTTTATGTTGTATCATTTTGTAAGATCGGTAACGGTTCGCGAACGGCTTAAGTGCCTGCACTTAACATTGTTGTGATATGTGTCTAGCCCGACCGGGTGTATAAAGCGTTAGTGCATAGTGTATATTATATTTGTTCCTCATTTGTTCTTATTTCTTCACTTGTGATCAGTTAGGTCTCGACTAATACAGGCGTATCTTGTGTACATACTATGTAGATGACGAATAGCTATAAATACCAGTACATTCGAACGAAGGGTAGTAAGTTACAAGTACAATGTTACTTTTTAGTAATTTTTTAATAAGTATTGTATAGAGAAAGTGTAAATAAGAGGAATTATTTGTCATAATAACTTGGTTAAGCGACAAATCGTTTTATTGTAGTCATAGCGGTAGGATGTACTTTATATAATTTTATGTACTGTATATAATATAAGTTATTTGGTGTGTGGGTTCGACGAGGTTGTTATTGGAAGTGAAACGTTGTTGTACGATCCCGAAAGTGGCACGTTTTAACGTGACAATGCACATTTGTTAGCTTTAATACTTTCAGCACAGCTTGGGTTTTAACGAAGTTTAATTTGATTCGTTTTCGTTTTTATGTTTAAATTTCGTGTGTTTTCAACGTAAAGCGAAATCGGTCCGAAAGTAGAAATAAGCATCACATAATCATCACATTTTAAAAGTACCAGTTGATTTGCTTCGGATGTTAAAGTGGAGATACAGACGTTATCGGTTATGATATAATTTATAGCTGCTGCACTCGAAAAGCAGTATTACAATTACGTATTTTAAAGTCAATAGAACAGATTAATAGATTTTAGTAGAGTTAAATTAAAATTTGTACATCTAATTGCACTAAAAATACATAAATAGGGTATTTGATTCATTGCGTATTCAATCATTTCACCTGCTGTATTTGGAAAACTTAGGAAGTGAGTATAATGCAGAATTTGATCATCATTATTCTCAATAAAGTCATTAAAAAGATAAGTAAAATTGGTAAAAATGATCACTTTCAATCAGTACTTTTTTCAAGACTATTCATTTATGGAATCAAATAACCTATTTAAATATTCAGTTATTACCAGAAATAATGTTTAACTTCAACACTGAACATACACTCATGAGAATTCGGATGATCCAGCGTCGTGGGCCGTATCGTATTAATGGATATTTTATCTTACATAAGGCCTATTTGTTTAGAAGATATATATTATTATAGTGTTGAATTATAAACATTGTTATGTCATGATCTGAATTGTATTTAACTTTTAAAGTGGCCATTAACAAATCAAAGCTTTTTACTTGCAATAAAAATATAAAAAAATGCTTATGTTAAAAAATAACATAAGACAAGCTAGGTAAAATATCCCTTCCATAATGTACGTTTTCATTTTATCTAGAGTAGTATATTAAGAATAATAATTACTCTACAACGTTTTTGACCACTTTAGAACTTATAAAGGATAAGTGTTCATAAAAGCGGAATCAGGCGGTAAAACAATACCAAAGCATTAAAATTTATTAGAATTTTTGGAAGGTCTTTATATAATTAGGAAATATTTTTATGAACATTTATCCACAGTATTCAAGTGTCCATTGACTAGTCTTTGTAGAATTTGTGATTTTACTTTCACTCTAGCCATAAACATAGAATTGATTGTAATTTCTTAAAACCAGAAAACACTCTCTACATTTTATACATGATTTAGAATTATACATCGATTTATGGATAATAATAAAAAGTACAGATATTATTGACTATGTATTATAATCATTATTTTAATTTCATATGCAAATAACAATTAATTAATTATATTTTTCCTCTTTTAATTATATTTGTTGACCCTGGCAGTGTTGTGAATTTGTGATTTTCTTTTTGTATAGAAGCGTTTACATTTTGTGGTCATTGAAATCTTGGGCTTTAATTGATATGCGTTTTATGAGTTCTCTATTCAAAATAAAAAAGACCAAATCACTAAGTGATGCGTGAATCATTTTGTTGGATCAATTGTAAACATCTGCTTTTGATATTGTGTTTTTGAAAATAATGCTTTTATTTAATGTGAACACATGCCATTTTGCCTAAATGTTATTATAAGTTATATTATTGCTTTAAAAGCACCAATTTTACAATGCATAGTTCTATGACCTGTCTATACATTTTATTACTTTATTTATTTCTATTATTATTTTGTATTGTGGTAAATTTTACCAAAAATAAAATTACTAAAATGTGCTTTATTTGCTTGTTTTATTTCTTAACGTTTCTTGTATTGATATAAGCTCGCTTTGAAGCTTCGTTCAACAATTTTATAGATCGATAAAGTAACTTCTATTAATTAATTTGACTGTCAATAAAACGATGTACAGATATGTATTATTGATTTAATAATTATATTTGTAACGCGAGGCCCCATATGTTGACAATGCAGTACATATACTTGTTCTCCCAGCGAACAGTGCACGTGCCGTCCGTCGCCGTGTCCCAGAAATACGCAGCAGCTGTATGCAAACCGGAGCCATTCTTTTGAGTCACCGTCATCCTCACTAAAATAATAATATTAATTACTTCTTGCTTATCAAGCATTCAAACGTTCACCAGGAGGGTACCTCATGATTTTGGCAGTGAGTTGTGAAAAGTAAGAAAATTACTAGATTTTCTCATCAAGAATAATCCAATTCCTAACCCTTTCCCTCTCCCTAAGTCTGGCAAAGGTTCCGATGTTGCAGGGGTTCATAAGTTGTGGTTATCGCATAGCACATTCATAGAATATAATATAATCATTACGTGCGTATAGCAACAAGTGACCTGCGTGAATCTTAGCCTGCTTCAGACATAAAATTAAATACTTTGCTAAATTTTACTATAGAGAAGCGAAATTAATAAATTAACTTACTTATGTATTTAAATGGTTTATTAAGTTTATTCAGCCTAGCCAACGTCTTTTCCGTAATAACAGTTATCCACTGAGGTGTTCTGGAGTGACTGTAAATATTTCCTCCCAAACATAGCTCGATATTATCTCGAACTAGTTTTTGTACTTCTTCAACATTAAAAACTAAATCCTAAAAATTAAACATAGGTAATCAATACGAAGGTACATCAAAGATAATCATTTTAAGCCTTTTTGTACCTCCTCATCTTCTTCTTGTGCCATATTATAAGGGGTTCACAACTTATATTATTTCCGCTTTATATAACGTTGTCCCTTGTCTCATGTCTGCTTGCTTAAGCGTGTGGTTGAATTGAAGGAAATTGGAAATTCGATTATTTAAATTATTTAATGTGTCATTATGTTTTTAAATTATTATGCAAACTTTTTAATGACTTCTTAAGATTTATAGTGCCCCGTAGAGACTGCAATTATTTTCCATATTGAATATGTCGTTCTCTACGGGGCGTGCCAATTTGAGCTTCGTAATTAACTCTGCTATAATACGTGGAATAAGAAAGTAAGGATTAATTATTATTATTATTTAACTTAACTCTTTATTACACCATGAAGACAGGAAAACACAAAGTATAAATTACAGAATTAACAGTATTATAGGCGGTCTTATCACTAAACAGTGATTTCTGCCAGGCAACCACTGGGTTAAATGTAGTGAGCAAAGAATAACCAGGCTGGGTGAAAGAGTAAATAAAAAAAAAGAGGGAAAAAAATAACACAAAATAAATATAATAAAATAGATGAAGATATACATATATTATAACAGAAAGAGAATTAGTAAGTATATTACAACGGAGTGTAGATTGCAAAACGCAACGTTTTGTTGTGGCAGGATGCAGGAAGCAACAGAGGGACGCTCTGGATCAGTGACCGGATCCTGCCTTAAATCCTGCCTTTAACCTGATTGCATGTGGCAAAGGCTGAGTAGTGAGTGTACTATAGAGGGGAAAATGGGCGTAGTCGTAGTCGTAGTCGGGTTTCCAAACATTAAAAAAAATATTAAGGGACCACTAAAATTGCACTAAAAGTGAATTGCTTTACCTAACTTTATATTTACGGTTGTCGTGCTGTGTTATTAAAGCACGCTCCATCTCATTTTTCGCTAAAAAATATGTAAAAATTTGTAAGTCAACGCGCTAGTTATTCGAAATGTATATGCGCCAATTAACCTGAGCGAGTTCAGGAGGCGCAAAAAAAAACAAACTTTGATTAAATAATTTAATTAATTAATAAAAATTACAATGCTACGTTATATCTAAAGTTATTTCTAATTACGACTACATTGGTCGAAGTATGACCGAAGAGTGGTGCCTCCATGGTACCACGACGCCGATGTTCCCTGGGTCGCTGGGTGGTCGGTGCAGGTGCGAGCGCAGGTGTCACCGATGTTGCGAAAGACTGTTCTCACAAGGGATTTCATCATAGTCTATGTCTTGCAATTCGCATGCTAGGTCCATGTATAACACGCCTACAGCTACGTAAGAAATGTTATGAAAATGTGAGGAATCATTTGTAATTTTACACAAATAATATTGATTACAATATTGTGTTGGTCTACGTGGTTCCTTATCCAAAAGTTTTTTTTACACGTTATAGAAGATTTCAAGTGTCAGAAAGACTTGTAGCCTCTCTCGGCACAGTTTTATAAATATAGTTTATCTATCGCGCAAATGTCAATTGTGTAAATTGTGATTTGTGTTTTTACTTTTTGGAATGTTTGTATTGTATTCTTTCATGTATTACTTTCGCACGTCAAGAAAATTCTCAAGATTAAAATAAAAGAGTGTGCGTAATAATATGGTGTCCCAGTTAAGTGTATTGTTAAATTGAAAGCTGTATTAAATTAATGGAGTTGAAGGTCTGGGTCGAGGGTATACAAAGGATTGTTTGTGGGGTGACGGAGACTACCACTTGCCAGGTCTGTCGAATAGTTTTATTTGCAGTACTATTTTTTATGTGTAAATATTATCTACGTATAGTATTTTCGAATGCTAGATTTGAAGAACTATGTAGAAGAGTGAAAATATTTGTCTTGATTTTTTAATGATTGAATTTTAAAATACTGAATCCCGATTTATTTTTGCAGGATGTAGTCTTTGCACTTGCTCATGCCACAGGGAAAGTGGGCAGATTCACATTAATCGAGAGATGGCGAAATAACGAAAGGCTTTTAGCTCCACAGGAATATCCACTAAAGGTATCTTTTTATTCATAATAACGAATAGTTATCGTCTATTTTGAATTACTTAAATGGAATCAATTCAAAAATAATTTAACCAAAGCATTTGTTTAAACATCTATAATTATACTCATTTATAGGTTAAAAATTAATATTTATATAATTTTTTTTCTGTTTAAGATATTAATGAAATGGGGAGAATATTCTAATGATATACAATTTATATTAAGGAGATCTGATAGTAGCGACAACCAAAAACCAGTACCACCTAATAGCAATACTAAATCACCAATTGGAAATGGGTAAGTAGCACTAAAAGTTGTCACTTTGCTATTTAAGATAAGCATCAACATATAAGAAGTATATTTGGTTGAAAACTCCATAGCAAATTTCTTTGTGCTTTAGTGAGTTCACAAAATATGTATTCTCCACAGTAATTTAATGAATCTTTAAATATATTGTTAAAATGTTAATAAGTTTTTTTTATGCATTTTTTATTTCAAATTATAAAATTTTAATTCTTACTAAATATTCTAGTCAAAACACTCCAAATCCCAATGTACAAGAGAAGCAGAGTTCACCAAATAGAACAAACACCGCCTTTAACAATGTAAATACATCACCTAGTAATATTGGTGTGGTGAAGGGTGTGCAGCAGAATAAGACACCGGAATCACACAGCCCAGTTATGAAAGATGTTCCTCCATACAGGTAAGTTAATGAATTAACTAAAGATAACTGTAAAATTTATTATAAGCTTGGAGTTTCAATTTCAATTGTGTCCTATATAAGTTATGACTTGAAAGATGAATATGCAAATATTTTACACTAATTTTTGTAATCATCATTATACTAGTTTGGATTAATAATGTCTGCATCTGATAGTCTATAAATGAACAGTGCTCCACGGTCTCACCTACGTATATCTGTTTCCCCAATCCCGTGGGATTTGATCAAAAGCATCTGTTTGATGTCATGAAATCTACGTGCATGCCAAATTTCACCCCATCCATCCAGCAGTTTGGGCTGTGCATTGAAAAAACACTATGTCAGTCATTCAGTCAGTTTTTCAGTATATATAAAGATGTAGGGTTGCAATTTTTATTCTAAATTAAAAATGGTAATTAACGTTACCTTTGTAGATTTCAAACATTACTGTTGCTTATCAGTTGATCTTCACTTTCTCATATCAGCTATGATCCTTATCTCTGTCTAACATTATCTGTAGTCTGAAGTAAAAGTTAATAATTATTTTAATTTCTATAGTTATTGTTATTTTTTTCCAATGATACAATAAATTTGAAATGGAAATTATAAAAATCTTGTGGATTGCAATCTAAGCCACTCTTAACCTCAAATTTTTATCACTTATGACTAATTTGTACTATGTCTGCTGTATAGTATGCACCAAGGGTTTCAAATCTTGAGTGAGCTCTAGTTTCAAATAGGTTTATGGGGACAGATAATCGGGAACCCATGGCGGGGAGGGGTAGCAATAAAATCCTTGCTACTTCCTGTGATTCACTGTTTAGGAACCTCCAGTATACACTATTTTTTACCTGACTGCGACAGAAAGAGGGTAAAGATTTTCGAGTGTTTGTCTATTTCTTCGTTACGCCCTACAGCCCAACGGCTGAACGGATTTTGACAAGTGAGGTGATTTTTTTTTCAAAGTATCGCTGAGAAATAAAAAAAAGGATGGGAAGAGATTAAATCTTTTCTAACATAATGCAGTCGGGTTTATTAGATTTTTTGATTTATAGATAATTATTCATTTAGCTTGTTTATTAACATTGTAAACATACACATTATTACTTTATAAGGTTAGTATAGATACAAATTGCATGAAGGAAACAAAAACTTTTCACCCAGGGACCCCCCACCACCATACAGATCGCCGCCGCCGCCGCAGGGCCTGCGCAAGTCGCCGAGCCGCTCCCGGCCGCGCTCCAACATACCTGAGCCTGATGATGAGAGGAACCCGGAGGCCGTGACCTACAACACACAGTATAGAGAGCTGGTCTCGCTGGTGAATTATCAGAGGGAGAAGCTGTCCAGTCAACAAGTTGATTTGATTAAAGTGAGTATTATGTTTTATTTGTTGATGTAGAAAAGGGTTGTAAATACTTTAAATCTTAAAGACATTTTATGGCCAGCGCAAAAAGCCTTTCTAGGGCAAATAAATTGGGTTGAAATAGCAATGGTAAGGATGGAAATATCTTATAATTTTGACACCTTAATATAAAGCATTTAATCAAGAAGAAACATACTGTTTTCTGTTACTTAGAAGTAACACACATTAAATGAATTAAAATTTTTCAGTATGATGCAGAAATAGGTTTTTGGGAGAACAAAGGCCGCGAGCAAGAAAGACAGGTGGAATTACTACAGCAACAAATTAGCTCAGCGGACAATCAACTCAGGATAAGCACAGAGCAGGTAAATTAAATAAAAAAAATAAGTAGTTTTCAAGATCTAAGCATAAATTATTACATAGAGATAGACAGCTATAAACATCTTTGTTTTAACAATATGTGGTGAAACAAAATAGCCCTTTAAAATTGTATATCTGTATATATTAATTATGTTTTAGGTTCAAGCTTTAAACTATGTAGAGGAAGAGAGTGATATAGTTAAGCAAAATGAGAAAACACTCAAAGCTGAAATAGTGTTGGTTCGCTCCAAACTGGCCAACTGTGAAACAGAACTGCTGCAGTGTAAGAACAAAATACGAAAACTTATGGAGGATATACACAATGAGCAGAGACTTATTAACAGTCGTCAACAAGAAAATAGGTAAGTTACAAATTCTAGCTACTTTTAATAATTGGCTGTTTTTTCACTACCAAAACATTTTATGAAATATGGAAATATTGAAAATGAAATTTTTGGAGCTATGGTTGGTTTTTTCTATGGAAATGCTTTAAGATATATTTTTAGCATGATTTTTTTACGTCGATAAATTAAAATATATCCCTTTCATTGTAATTAGAAATAAATAATTTTCAGACAAGCACTGGAAAGATCTATGCTTGCTGAAATGGAAAGTTTGCAGACTCAAATACAGCAAGCGAAACACGCCACCGAAATCAACCACCTCACTGCTGAGAATTTAAAACGAGAGGTTTGTAGTTTTCTTAAAGTAGGTATTATGTTGATCTCCGAAACAGTCCAAAACTGTCGGTCTATACGAGTTAATAGTATTAAGTATAAATTCTCATAACCATAATAAATTATATGTTCACTCATTTATCGTTAAATCTATAAAGGTATTATGTTCTTCATTGTATTTTATAAAATTCATATGAATAGTGTATTGTTGTCTTGTTGTTTTTAATAAAATATGAATGATGTTTTGTTCGGATTTTTCTAAAACATTCATGACGTATGTAATAATATATTTTATATTATAAATGTGCAAGTTTGGATGTTTGTGTGTCAATCACACTGAAACTAATGAATGGATTATGAAAAAAATTCGTACACAAATACGCTATGCGCTGGATTAGGTGTTTAGGTATATTTTATTGATTTTACATATAAACGTGAGTCAAGCCGCTAGCATAAGCTAGTAATAAATGTAACTGTAATGTTTTTGTATGGAATAATTTTTAAATAAATAAACCGAATTTCGAATATTTTATTACATTATAAGTTTAAATACAAATACTTGTATTAATTATTATCCTAACAAAATAGGTGGGAGTACTAGAAACTGCCATAATGGAGAAGAAACGGCAAGTAGAACGGCTCGTGCAAGAAATGAAGGAGGCCAACCTGCAGAGCCTGGCCGGGAGCGTTGATGAGCTGAGACATCCATTAGATGGTAATTATATTAATTTATGATCTCTTTAATAGTTGAAAATTTTCAATAATTATGAAATGAATTGAGGTATTTTTAATTTTTCTAAATCTATACTAATATTATAAAGCTGAAGAGTTTAGTTTGTTTCAACGCGCTAATCTCAGAAACTACTGGTTTGAATTGAAAAATTCTTTTTGTGTTGATTAGACCATTTATCGAGGAAGGCTTTAGGCTATATAACATCACGCTGCAACTATTAGGAGCGAAGAAATAATGGAAAATGTGAAAAAAACGGGGAAAATTATAACATTATGCTACGGGAGCGAAGCCGCGCGGATCAGCTAGTATTTAATCTCATTTCACTTTAACTTAAAAAATTGCATTTTACTTTAACTTAAAAAATAACTTGAGCATGAAATGTTGGCTTTATCTGTATAGGTATTCATGTAAGGTAATCTCTTAAATCTTATGATGAAAATGATTTTAAATGACTATTTAAACAATATGATTTTCAGGTATGTGCAAAGCGGGTAGTGCTCGACGAATAATCGGTTCGCCGAGACAGTTAGAAAATGCAGCCCCTACTAATAAAAATCCTCATGGAGTTTGGGTTTAAATTAACCACTAATATCAGTAATACAATATATAAAAATTCTATCTGGTTCATTATATTAAAACTAATTAGCGAATTTCCATACATATTTAGAAGTTTAAAATCAAATGTTTCTATAGATTCAATTATACACAAAATAGATAATTATTGGTGAATAATGAATGAGTTTCCAGTAAAAATTATTGTTGAATATTAAATTAAAAATTCAATCAATTCTTCAATTTGAAGTTTTTGCAGTACCAGATTTAGTAGTTACTCCTGTAGGTGGGCTTGTACTCTACCGTGTTTAATCTTATTTATTAGCTATGTGTTCAAACTTGTGTCATATAATCACTGTCACAAACTATATTTTATATTAGATTTAAGTTGTGTTTGTACTTAAAGCATTTTATTTTATTGTAAAAGTATTATTCTTGCCTTTTATTGTTATAATTGTGAGCAAAATTATAGTGAAGTTTTTATTTTGAAAACGTATGATTATGCGATCATTGCTTTTTTTTACGTAGCGGCATTTAAGGAAGTGTATTTTATTGTAATTGTATGTGAATCTCGACTATTGTGTTTTTTATATTTCGTGGTGCAAACAATATCCGTGTGATTCTCGCTCTACATACTTAATTTTATATGGGAAACGCAAAATTAAAACTTATTTTTTAAATTAATACTTAGAGATTTTCTATAAGTAACATATATTTGCAATTATATTTGGTTTCATTTTTAGAACATGATACGATAACAATTTTGAATAACTTTAGTTTTGCTTTCCCTAATAAAATATGCCGTGCGTTGTGCAATGTGCCATTAATATTGTAGATTTAATAGAAAAATAATTTATTATAAACTACATGACGCATTTCAAACAATTTTCATAATTATCGATTTAATAAATGGAATGTTAATAACAGTTTGCAATATGTAATTAAATATAATAAGAATCTAGTCGGAAATATAAGCCATTGCAATATTTTAACAATAATGAACAAATTCTTTTATAAACATATATCGGCCTAAATAATTGAATTTTAACTAGTGTATTAGAATTTCTCTTTAAAAAGTAGATTTCAATGATATAAAATGTATGACAATTATTTTATTCTGCATGGTTACTAATAGGTAGATGATTGTATATTCAATATAAAATAAAGTGAATTTAGAATGATATTTTGCTGTTTGAATTATGTTCATTTTAAGCTTTTGTTTTCAGCTGCCAGTGGGATTAAAATAAAACGACACATATAAATTAAATCTTATTTAAAATGACAAAATTAATCTGTTTACGTAAACAAATTATCTTTATAGGAAAATTCTATACAATAACTATCATAAATGCGCATTATACGCTGTACTTCACATCGACGCAGCGTTCAAATATTTACATTAAGTTAACTTCGATCGAAGAGCACTTTATAAAAATTGCAGCATTCTCTATTTCACTAGAGATTCTTATATTAAATCTTATTAATGTACATTTTTATATACATCTGTGCAATAATAATTACTTGTAATCACATTTGAGAATTCTTTTATAACCTTTATGATATTATGAATTAAAGAAACAACATATTTTTCAATTCAGTAAGTAGGAATCAAATTTCACGTGTAGCCCTACTAACTGCTCAAAGTTTGTAATTAAATATTTGAATTTATTATGATAACGTATTCAGGTACACTTTGGAATGGAGTAACTTTTTATCAGTTACTGATATATGAAATACTTTATAATCAATATTATTTGAAAGCGCACAAAAATTAGCTATATTAGCTGCCGCTTTTGTCATGATACTTTATTTTATAATTTGGGGCTTCTGATTGATTCCGAGTTTTAAAAATCACACTAATCAATTTTTATTATTTTTTTTAAAGTGCACACTAATCGTGTATGGCCACTCCTCAAACCGGGAGAAAATAAGTAGTATATTCTAAACTATAACATTATCTTTCAAGTTAAAATATTAAGATTGGCGCTTTAGGTAATCTATTTGCTGTATGTATGATAAGAGAATCAGACATACTGTTCACATAAAATATTAGTTCTTCTAACTCTTTAGCAATCATTTATATGGAATCACAAAGTGAAGTTTGGACTAAAAACTAGTAAGTAATTGATATTGTAAAATGTGGTAACCTTTTTAGCTTTTAAAAATATATTAGACGTGAGGAATGACCATTCTTATAGTGTACATACCAATTTTTCTAATCTATGGCAGTCATTTCTTACCTACACCTGAATATGAAGATTCTAAACTATAGAGTCAGCATCGAAAGACGATTATCATTTTCATGTTTAAAATAAATATCTTAATGGTAGTATATTAGATTACAAAGAACGTAACTGAAACTAGTTGTTAAAAAGCATTTATAATGTACATTTTGCCTTTAAAGGGCTTATTTTACAACTGCCAAGTAAATTTTAGGAAAACCGTGTTTTCTTTTGGAGATGGTATGATTTTCTACTTTGAATAACATTCTATTTGGACAGTGTGAAATAATCTGTTAAAGTAAACAAAAAGTAATTATTGTTGAGACGATTTTCGTTGCTGACTCTACTTATAATTTGTAAATTTTAAATATTCGGTATCTTGTATAACATTATTTAGTTTCGTAAGTGATAATGAAAAATTAGATTATTGCCGAACGAATAATATTTTAAGGCAATCTTTATATTGGAAGACATTGGCTCAGCATTAAAAATTTCCAATGTTGGCGCAGTTTTCTCTCAATATTCAGGTACAAGAATAAATTATTTCACCGTATAAATTGTTAATACAACCTATAGTTTCGTTTTTATTATTTTTACTGTTAATGCAAAATCACATTTCAATCATTTCAAAAATACTGTCAAATCAATTAAATATGAAACATAAAATACTCATAATAATTTAACACAAAAATATACATATTTTCTTTTATCAGCAATAAATCTCAGTTCTGATTGGCCTCAAACTGCATCCGTAGCATCCATTCCGCCGTTAACCTATATCACAACCGCCTTACTTCTTGTTAAGCGAGCGCTATGCTTTCTCTTCTTTTTCGCGATTATACCTTTCTAGCTCCTTGAGGAACTGTCCTTTAGGTTTCATGACGTTGGGTCTATCACCCCGGCATTTTGGGCAGAACCACTTTCCTTTCGGTTTAGTTGTGAGGGAAACGCACGAGAAATGGAACCATTCTATGGGGCACAAGTCATTGTCACACAAGATCATCTCTCCGAAGGATATTTGGTCGCAGAGACAGTATCTGGGCTCGTCTGGGTCGATGGCGTCTGTTTCTTCTGGTGGAGTCTCCGAGCGTTGCGCCGCTTGACGTGCTTTGCGTTTCTTCTTCTTACCAATACCTGAATAGAACAAAAAACAATTTTAAATAAATTTAAGCATGATAAGTTTAGGCTATTATAATTATAAGTATAAAACTTAAGATTAATTTAGTTAAATTTTCTGTCTTTTTTAATGAAATTTTGAATATTGTACTTCTGACATATAAATATTTGATTAAATGTTTATGCATGGTCTATAAATGGGAGGTTAATTTGTCCTATTACCCCCCTGAAAAAGGAAATACATTTTTATTTTCAGGGAAGCACTTTTAAGTGGCTTCACATTTAATAATTTCATTGCTCATTTCAAGAAAACATTCTTAACTCTTCAGTTACATGACCATGCTTTTTTAGATTTTTTGAATGTTTGACATAAAAATATTTTTGTTTGTGTTTGTTCTGTATACTCACCCTTCTTATGTGTGCTGTGCGTGTGCCTCTCGCTATCTCGCTCGCTGGAGTCAGCGCCGTCGGTGGCCGCGCCCGCGGTGGTACGCGAACGACGCGCGCGCTTCGACCATCGCTCACCTGAATACATTTCATTTTTGAAGTCGGAACATGATGGAAATTTTTAAAAATAATCTTGTTATTATACCTGTATCTATGGTAACTATACAGGTTGGAATTTTATAATGCTACCTGGAGGAAAAGTACACTTTGTACTGTAGATAGAAAATTTTACTGAAAGAACACATTCCTTTATTTTGATTAGTCTTAGAATTTTCTTAATGCAATATATCTGTATGCATAACATAATTTAAATATGGCAATTTCATTTCCTTTCAGTTGATTTACGAATTTTGTTAGACATTTCATCCTTATGGATATGATAGGATGGTTAGATACCCCAGTGTGTGGTAATAAAATTTATGGAAATCTTATATTTATTGTCCAGAACTATGTAAATGTTTTAAGTATTTAGAATAATTTCTCTTCAGGTGGCATCAAAAATTCCACTCTGTAGATCATGGTAAATTAGCAAAGTATAAAAAAGGTTTCTAGGAAATGCATATTGGGATTGCCTCATAATGTTACTATGGTAACTGTGGCTATACAAAAATTTAGAAAATGTGTAGGTACAACAGTTTATATGAAATCATGTTTGGCTTATGCCTACCAAGTTTTCCTATCTTAGAATTATTTTGTTAAGAGTAATGCTTAGCCCAGTTTTATTACTTTGAAGTTATACTATACAATTTATATACTATACTAAGTCAAATTACTACATCAATAAATTGTATAGTAATTTGACTTACTCTTTAGTTGTTATATATTAGCATTTATAAAAACCTATACATCATAAAATAAGAAGTGTACATACCTCCAGACTTCTCTTTCTCTGGTTTCTCCTTCTCTTTTTCAGTAGTCCGCTCCGGCGGTGGTGGCGGTGGGGCACTCTGCTGTTGTGTCTGTTGTGAGCTTGTGTCCTTATCATTGGTACGACTCTCTGAGTTTGCAGTCTGTTCCTCCTTTGCCGTTCCATTGGTGTTGACCTCCAAGCATGATACTGGGGAATAACAAATATTGCTATGTTAAATTTGTTCAAAATTGTTGAGTATTAATTTATTAATATGACACTTTGTAAAAAAATATAGAAAAGATATATTGTAACGGTCAAATTTTGTTCAGTATTGATCATTTTTAAAGTTTTGCATCAAATGTTATTTATACATAAATAACATATATAAATTCAATAGGTAACTTTATATCTTACTCAAAATGAAACATCACTGCTCTTTGTACTTTTCTTGCTCTGACTTTTTATAACTTACTGAATGAAACTTACCAAGTTTCTTGTGATCAGCATCAAGTGACCTCTGCTTGTTGTCAATGAGGTCTTGTAGAAGCTGGACAACTTGTAGCTTCTCATCTCCAATCTCTTGAGCAGCTACCAGAGCAGCTTGCAAGCGCAGGGCTGCCCGTCCGCGCCTCTTTTCCTCCGTGTTTGGAGCAATGCATACTGCTAAGTGAGTCTCGGCATCTCTCAAGCATTCTAAACATCAGAATTTTAAATTTTATCAATATTTTTTTTCATGTTTGCCCATGCATTGTGTTGTTTTAGTAGAAGCTTTATTTAACCAGAAATGATTATTATTGTCTTCCGAAAATAGATAAATACAGTGTTTTTAAAATAGAAAGTAAGGAATGAGTAATAAATGCCATAGACAAATAAGGTAAAGCATAATTTACCTCACTAATTATGTGTTGTGTAAACTAAACGAAAACATAATGAAAAGAAATTATATCGCGAAACTTGTGTATAAATAGCGAAGAACTATGTTATTTTCGTCCATGGCTATCGAGAGTTGAGTATATACCCAAGCACGCGTCTATAATTGGCAAAAAAGCCTGTGTCAACAAAACAGTTAAAGAGCATTCTAAATCCATGTAATTGCCGTTTAAACTTGATAAAATGTTAAAAGAAGCTAAGATTTTGCTATTTTATTAATATAAAACATTCTAATTACCTCTGTAAGTAACATCTAACTCTCGCATACGCGATAAATGTCGTTGCAAGTCATTAGGTAGATTATCAACGATATCTAAGTAATTCTCAACGTAAGTAGCCGAAAGCAATGCTTCGGTCGACGTTTGATTAAACATGATTATAACATTAGAACACTTTTCATTATTTAATACACAAAGAAGCAGAAAAAGTATCTTATTTTTAAAACGAATAACAACTAGATTCTCGTCTTCGTAGCCGTCAAATGGCCGTCAGTCCATATTCGTCAACAATGAGTTGCCATTTACAAATTTGATTTTTGCTATCCAATTTGAGTTGTTATAATTTTAAAAATCATGATGAAAATAATTAAAATGTTAAAATTAAAATAAATAAAATGTTAACATTATAATAAATCCACTTATCGAAACAAATAGAATTGATCTACACATACGCTACTTTTTTTTATTGTTTCTATTAAATCAAAAGTGTAATATACGTATTTTTAAGTATGATATTGTAAATTCCAAAAAGCGTTCACATGCTTTTATACAACATTGAAACAACATTATTATCTTAATACAACGCTATTTTATAGTCAATTATTATAATAAACGCCTGTTTTGTGCTAAGGTGTTATTTCCTGGCTACATTATAAAGCGTATTATCACAGACAAAGACGAGTAATGTCATCGGTTATCCAATGACATTATTGCTCATTATTAACTAAAAATAACTTCGATTTGTTGTTGTTTTGATAATGTTCATTAATTTATTTTGTACATTTTTAACATCATATTTTAATACAAAATATTTAAAATGAATCTATCCTTCGTTTTTTTTTCAGTTGCTACTGGCGCCCTCTCTTAGCCTTAAGTATTCCTTATTTATATTTTGCCTGTTTTCCACGTTTCACCTTTGTATTTGAAACTACCTTTATACAACAGAACTTTTAATAAGCCTTAGCTCTTTTTATAATGTATTGTTCCTTTTAAATTTTTTTATTTCTTACGCTTTATTTTAATTACTTATAGACCAATTTAAAATTATTGTTCTGAAAATTTTGCTCATGTTTTTCAGTAGATTGTTTGGGCAAAACCAAGTTAAAACACATTCATAATTGATTTTTATGAATATTATAAAGAGTAAATATTTGTGTTTTTTTGAATACATGATTGATTGTTTTTTCACATAAAAACCACTATAATGATTTCAAAATTTTTTCCTGAACAAAAAGCTGCATCTTTTATTGTCCGGAGTTTCCCTCAAAAATCAAACCTTTCCTCTTTATAATATTAGTATATGTACTTAGATAAGTTCATCATCATCATGTCATCGAAAAAAAGAACAATAACTCATATGGCATTCCTCTGCAACAAAATTATTTTTGTACTTGCCTTTTGATTATGAATCTGCCACTTTTTGAATTGGAATTTGCCGCCCTTTTGAACGAGCTGCGTCCGGGGCATGGTTCCCGACTTCCCCCTATCTATAAGATATAAGATCTATACATAATATCTATATATATATTACTTTAAAATACTATTAAAGCTAAATATAAATATATTTAATCCTCATCACACTAAACATAACGCATGTTACCATGCCCCTATGGGGCACATGTATCCTTAGATTATAAGTTAATGTAAGGTATATTATGTTGTAACAATATTAATAAATAAATAAATAAATATGGGATACGAGATTGATATAATTATAATAAATAATAGAAAAAGCTTTTGGACAAATCCTCGAGAAATCCAAATTCGGCTCATGTGCACACTGTAAATGCATGCACATTGATTAATTAACTCCTTGTTGCATTAATAGTGCACCCACGTAAGATATGTAAAATATATAATGGGTAGAATTAGAATTAGATCAAAAATATAGCAATAACTTTATATCATACCGAGGTCAACTGCAACCTACATAAGTTTCGCCCACATTTCCTTGTCATAAACATTAAATTTAAGGAGACAGTTGGCTCTGCAGTTTCTTTGAAGCTGGCACGTTACATTGCTCATACTTATTAAATTTTTGTGACGGCTTCAAAATTTGACGTACGTTTTAGTCAGTTTTGATTAGTTTTTTAATTTTTAGGGTCTATTTGGTAAACTACAAAATTATTTGTGAATTTGGTGCCTTTATTTGTACAAATGTCATCTACACTCATATTTGTCGGGCTGCCGGAAGACTCAAAGAGCTCGATTACAAAGTAAGTGAAAAATTGTAATGCCCTTTCTATTGCAGCTGTCAACTATGTTGGAACTCTGGTCAAACACTTCGTTATTGCGGTAAAAAAACATGACCTTTACATTAATAAAAATCCATTTCTTTTAAAATCATCGTTTAAACTTATTTAAATGGTACATATAAATCGATTTTGAATGAAAATTTATGTTATGAAAATATTATACTTTTAGTAGACTAGCCGTGTCTGTACATTAAATATTATAAGAAAGAATGATTGTTTCGTGTTTATATAATATGCTTCTACATCCAACTCAACCGTTTTAAATGCAGTTTTCAATAATATACCTATTATGGAAAGTCTCCCATTACATTTAGTGTTTATTTCATTCGAATCGATAAACAAATAAAAATAAAACACTACCATCTGCATTAGCATCAGTTTAGCAGCGTAAGTTTTAACTTAAATTGTAAATACAGTTATCATTAGTGCATATTTTTTAGACAGCTACAAGTGCTTTCTCATTAAAATCGTTAATCATACATATAAATCTTTCGTCGCAATTTGTTCTATTTCAAGGGCGTGTGTGCGACGCGGCGCCAGGATATGTGATTAGCTACTAGCTACTTAGTTTGTTTATAACATGATGTTTGGTCTAATTGAACACGTAGGCCGCGGCAGATTTATTCTTACAGGGGCTGTAGGCGGCGGTGCCTGCCTTTACCAATTAAGGTAAACGACGGTATTGTTAAATGTTCACTAAAACAGCTATTGTATTGCTGTTTATATTGCAGTGACCTAATTAGAAACAAGGCAAATGAAATCATATTTAACTATTAATGCTTTGTTTATAAGATACAGAAAGTTAATTTTGTGCAAAATCTGAAGTAGGTACTGTGTCTTTAATCGGAAAAGAAGGAAAATGAGAGACGAAAAATTATTTTTTTCAAATACAATATACATCAAAAAGAAAGACAATGATTCCTAGGCACTTTATTATTAATTTTAAGTTACAATTCAAAACGAAATTTTACAATTTGAATAAGTCATCAATGCGAAAATTCTTACCCTTCTAATAATTACATATCATTTCGAAATTTGGTACAAGATTAGCTCAGATATTATGAGTTACTTAGTAATGTGGAAAGTTGGCTCATTACCTTAACCGATCGTGGGAAAATCAAGGAATGAAATAGGTACCTACATTGTTCCCCAATTATTCCTAGTACTATAAACTATGGTGGGTACCAATATAGTTTTAATTTTAGACATTCACATTCAAAGCTTACAATAATAGTGTTACGAAACCAGTGTCTGCGACGATTGTCGTATTTTCTTTGATAATTTGACTCGCACTTCGCATACAATTGTAAAAGGAAAGACGGGGTGGAACAATAGAATTGTATCCTTTGGATTGCGCTAAATTAGTGTTTGCGTTGTTCTATCCGTGTTAAGGTTTTCGCTGTTTGTATGCAGTTATTTCTGGTGCAAACGAGTTGTGTGCAGGGATCCAGAGAATTCTATTATGTTTGGACATACTTAACAATGAACTTTATTTCTTATAAATAATCTTTTCCAGTACGTTCCACGGATATTACTGTTTCAAGTTCTTATAAGTTGTTGAGATTTTGTTAAAGTTTAAGTTTGTATCATAAACTTTAAATCTTAATAATTAGGCCCTCTATATTTACTGTTGAATATTTTAGATTTCAAACTGATATGGATAAAACTTTTTTAACAAAAACTTTAAGCAGTCTTTTGCCTAGCTTGTAATTAATGATTTATTAGAAAATAATTAAAATAAACTAATACATTCACTGTGGTCCGTTGCATTTCCGTTTGAAAGTAAAGTCTAATAGGCTTAGTGGGGACTAGGGACTAAATAGCAGGAGTGTAATTGAATAGGACAGATCGGGTTACGTGAAGCCAGCTAGCTAATGTACGGCTGATGCAGTGAAGGGTTTTAAACCAATTTCTCTAGGAGCGGCTTATTTTGACCTATTTAGCGGTGGAAAACGTTGCTCTTTAAAGTACTGTTCCTGTTTTATAGAACCTTATAATATTATATTCCTATTTCTAAGACAAGCCTTGTCTTGATGTGATGTTGTCAAACCAGGAGTACCTGAGATTAGTGTGTTTTGAACACACTAATCTCAGATACTCCTGGTATGATTTGAAAAAATATTTGCGTGTTAGATAGACCGATCGAAGGCTGTGCAGTAGATAGCATTACAGGAGCGAATCCGTGCAGAACAGCTAGTAAAAATTTTTTTCATTGTTTAATATAAAATAGGAAAGATTTGACGAGATGTAGATGATAAGGGCATCGCTACGTAGTATACTACAGGCTCAAAATAAAATGAATTCAAAATACATTCTTTATTTCTTTAAATAGAATTTAGTGTAGGTATACTGCTTGATGGAGAAAAGATGGGAATACGCTCAGTGTATTCACGCCTTGTTTGTAGACTTTGCGAAGGCATATGATAGCGTTGACAGACATGCTCTTTACAACATCCTTATATCTTTTAACATTCCCCCAAAACTGGTAAGAATGTTACAAGTCGCCACCGAGGAGAGTATTATGCGAGTACGGGTTGGCACCGAGCTTTCCGCAGAATTTCTCGTGAAGACTGGCCTCAAACAGGGTGATGCTCTGTCGCCTATACTCTTTAATCTAACACTCGAGCACATTATACGAAAAATAATGATATTGGGGGGTGGTATCCAGTTAAACGGATTGCACAAAGTTATTGGGTATGCTGATGATCTGGCCTTATTAGAAGAAAGAGAAGAAAAACTCATTAAAGCAACACAGCACCTAGAGATGGAAGCTTGTAAGATCGGTCTCAAGATTAACAAAGAAAAAACGGAATACCTCCTTATGAAGCGATACCGAGACCTCAGAGCGCCGAGATCAGGCCTGC
>LQNK01000387.1:13030-54812 GCA_001586405.1 Phoebis sennae | reverse complement strand
AGGGCTTCAAGCCGAAGATTGGGAGGAGACCGTCCTTCAACGACACCTGTGGCGACGTCTTGTGTCGGAGGCCAAAACCCACTTTGGGGTTTCAGCGCCACCGCAGTAAGTAAGTAAGTATTTTTTGGCAAAAAAAAAATGTTGTAAGGTATTTATGAAATGAAATACATACAGTCGAATTACGCGTAAAACCGTAGATCAAAGCTTGTAGTATAAAAATACGCAAGCTTGAAAATACAAACGAGGCATGCACAAGTCAATATCAGACGAATTCCTGTGTCAATCCATATATTATTATGATAAATAGAATTCACTTTAGATTCAAGATAACGTGGTAAAATTGGTTACGTAACGGATGCCAACTAAGTGCGTCACAATCTATTTATTTATTAACCGACTTTCAAAAAAAGGAGGAGGTTATCAATTCGACCGTATTCTTTTTAATGTATGTTACCGAATATCTCCGGCGTTTATAGACCGATTTGGAAAATTCTTTTTGCATTCGAAAGAGTAGAGTTCCAGTGTGGTCCCATAAAAATTTGGTTCAAGTCTGATCATCCATGTGGAAGATAATCCAGCATTTATCTGTTTTCAATTTAACAAAATTTTGCACCGACTTTGTATAGATTTCAACAAAAATTAAATAAAAGTAATTTTCTACTTTTTAGAGCGAGGAAGTCGGTTCTATTTTTTGGCAAAATTTTTTATTTATTAACTCTTTATTACACTTTACAAAAAAGAGGAAAACACAGTAACATACATAAAGGAAGTATAGCACAAAAGGCGGCCTTATCACTACACAGCGATTTCTTCCAGACAACCATTGGGCATAAGCTAAGAAGCAGAGTTTTATAAAAGGCAGGGCAAAAGAGTTAAGATTACATTTCATAATATAACTAATCTATCTATATACAGGCTTGTCAGTAACTTGACGTATTCCTTAAAGAGTGCAAAAGGGAACTTAAAAGCTATAATTAATATATTTATACTAATTGACCTTATATATTTACTTTATATATTAAATCTATTATTTCTATTTAAATAAATAATGTATGTATTCACGCCTGACACTTGAAATGTCAAAAATGAAAGCCACTGAAAATCAGTGTTGTGGCTTAATGCCACAAATATCCTGAGTGGTATCCCATTCTGACACACACTGCAACACTCTTATAGAAATTTATGTGTTTTCTTGTAAATTTGTTTGCAAATATTAATGTCCCTTCCTGTAAACTGTTATTGTGTGTGTCGTAATAAATATGTTTTTCTTTCTTTCTTTCTATAAAATAAGCCACATTTATGTTTCGCGAAAATGCATAGTTTTTTTAAGCCCTCTATCGCACTATATGTTTCCAATTAATCACTTGATAAATTATCGAATCCTACTAATATTATAAATGCGAAATTTGTGATGATGTATGTATATATATTATATACATAAGTATGCAAACATAATGACTTAACAAGAAAAAGCGTATAAAACAGGAACAAAATACCATTTGAAACGCCTTAACATCAAGTCATTGAAGATCCATCGTCCGTAGAAGGAAATAAATGTTTGAATCCGGTTACACTATCTTGGGTTTTCGGAATATTAAAGATTATCTTTTTTTGATGAATAGGCTCGCCGTACAATTAACGTACAACAGCGGGAAGACCCCAAAAAAACAGATTTATTTAAGCATTAATTTATTTACTTAAAATTACAGAGTAGGTCTAGTCCGATATTGTGAAGTAAAATTTATTTAATCTTATATATAAAAATGAATCGCAAAATGTGTTGGTAAGCGCATAACTCAACAACGACTGGACCAATTTGGACAATTCTTTTTTTTAAATGTTCGTTGAAGTTCAAGCATGGTTTTTACGGCGAGAAAAATTCGAATTGCCGGTTCCACGCGAGCGACGCTGCGGGCGGAAATCTAGTTAGAAATAATATTACGCTAGCGTAATAGCTCCCCTGACCGATTTGCCATGTTAGCTAATCTCGACAGAGACTAGCCAGCTGCGCAGGATATAGTGCACAAGTGTACGCGCGAACACAGGTGCACTCTCTATTCCTTTTACATCATCATTTAACGACCCGATTGGCGCAGTGGTCCAGCAATGGTCTATTGCGCGGGAGGGTGTGGGTTCGATTCCCACGCAGAAAATTATGAAGTGATGAACATTGTAATTTTCTACTGTCCGGGTGTTAATTTATCAGTAGTATGTATCTATTTACAAAAAAAGTATGTTTAAGTATATATCAGTTATCTAGTATCCATAGTACAAGCTTTGCTTAGTTTGGGACTAGATGGCGCTGTGTTAAATGTCCAGGAATATTTATTTATTTATCAGAAATTAAAACATCAAACATAGTAGAATAGTTTTTTATACTATTACGTAATTGGTGATTCCTCGCTAACTAACAAAAGATGATTATCAATAATATTTTTTACTAATTTTAATTGCATTGTATTACAATTCCGAAAACTCAAGGTAAAGCAACCGGACTCAATAATTTCTTTCCTTATATGTTAAGATGTTTCTAATGGTATTTAGTTCCGGATCTATTATTAGTTATTTTTTCTTGGTAAACGATTATATATTTTTGTATTATTGTGCGGTTTATTAACGTCATAATTCGGTATTGGTAAAATTTCGCAGGTGAATAGTTTAGACCACAGATAATATTATACTATACTAGTTGAGACTAAAGATAAAGTTGAGTTGGAAGATGAGCGAAATAGGGGGGTTACGGAGATAGGGGGTCAAATAGGTTATTTTAATAAAGAATAGAATAGAAAATATTTTTATTCATGCAATTTTTTTATAAAGTACTTATGAATATACTCGATAGACTGTATTTTCACTTCTTGATGGAAATGCATTTTATAATATTTTATAGAATTGAAACTATTTTTTTACACTATTTCCACATTTATTTATAGACTTTATTAAATTTATTTTTACCACCGAAACTACCTGACGATGATTGCTCGAAACCGATTGTAAATTAAAACAATAGTATGCTTTACAAACTAAAGTATTTTTTAACGAAGTTTTTAATTTTTAATTTATATGAAAAGGTATCAAATGAAAGGTCTTAACTTATACCTTACAACTTGAATGTAGCCCAGCCACTAGTTTTAATATTACCAATGATATTATATAACTATAGATATGTAACTAGCACGCTAATTTTGAGATTTCAAACGGATACTTGTATATCCACACTCCCTTGGTTACGAACGATTGTTGACAGAACTTTACATAGCAACGGTGGCTTGGTTACAACTGAAAGTTATAAAATGCCTTTGTGTGGTATTTAGAAAATGCACGAACTAGGAAAATAAAAATAAAGCATGAAAGATATCATAGGTAAAATATAGACATTTTTAATATTTCCAAATAAATTTATTATAATTTTAAATGTCATGATTTCAATGTTTGTCAACTATGAAGTGATTGTCAAAAGATGACGGGTCGCATTTTTTCACAGTATTTTGTATGCATATAACATATCTATACATTATAATATATCATTGACTACCTACCTTTTGCGCAAATTAATTACAATGAAGTAGTTATTGAAATAAAATACAAATTGAATACAATGTCATTAATTTTATTAAATCAAAACTTGTTACACTTGAACATTATTACTAATATCAGATATATTCCTAAGATTATTATTACGACCTGTATAATTTTAATACAGTTATACATAACAGTTATATTAAAACAATGTATGATGTAAATAATATCTCTGAAAAACATAATCTATACATATAATAAAACAGTAACCGAACCATTTCTGTACATTGAATATTTTTCAAAAAGAGTAATTGGTATGCAACATGCATGTTCTATAGATACCAAAACCATGGTTAGAAAATTTTTTTTCTGTTTGTCTGTTTATCTGTTTGTCTGTTTGTCTGTTTGTCTGTTTATCTGTTTGTATGTTCGTCAATCACGTAATAACCACTAGGCAGTTTTTGATAAAATTGCACATGCTGATAGACCAATATTAGGTGCAACTTATAGGCTACATTTTATTTGAAAAAAAATAATTTTAGGGGTGGCTCTCCATACATGTAACGGAGGGTAAAAAAATAAATTCGCGAGTACATCATTAAATTTGATGTCATTAGATAGGTTTTTAATAATGAAATAGAGGTTTCTAAATGCGTTTTTTGCTAAATTAAATATTTTTTGAAATATACGCTTCTAAAGTCGTCAAAATGTCATACCACGTGACAATGTGAGATTTTGGTTGACGCGCGGTCACGTCTTTTTATACTCTTAACGTATATACGTACTAGATACGGTAAAAACATGCAATAAATTCTCAAAAACCTTCAAAAAATAACTAACTATCCGCCCGCGGCTTCGCTCGCGTGTGCTACAATTTTCTGTATTTGGAAGCACTCTGAGATTTTGGTGAAACCTATTTCCATAGAAAATTATAAAAACAATATAGACATGCGCATGTATCAGCGGTACTGCGACTGTAGTTTGTTTTTACTTTTGTTGTGCGCCTCTAAAAAATACAGAAATTAGTAGCCCACGCGTGCGAAGCCGCGGGCGGAAAGCTAGTGTTTATATAAGTATCTGTATATATTTATGTAAAAATATTGCGCATCTATCTTATTACTTTATGTATTATCTCATTACTTTACCACGGGTTGCCTGGAAGAGATCGCTCTTTAGCGATAAGGCCGCCTATTTTGTACTGTACATTTTCCCTTATCCTGTTGTTAGCTTTAAGCTTTGGTGTGAAATAAAGCATTCATTCATTCACATGTGAAAGCCAAGTTCTATCCTTACATTAATAAATTATAATGCCTTCCCGACCCATAGCGGTAATGGTGGCCAATATCAACAGAGATAAGCCAGGTACGCAGGAGATGTTATAGTGTAAGTATGTGTGCAACCACAGGTGCACTCTCTATTCCTTTACTCTCATAACCCGATGGGGGCAGACCGAAACGACCGGAGAGAGATCAGGCGCAGGACCGACAAGACACGTGCTCTTCGAGGCACGGGGGTGTTCCAACCCCGACAACTTCCAGTGATCCCGTGGCAACTCCGAGAATGACAGTAAAATTACTCAGTAAAATTAAAATGATTATTCTGAATCCCTCACATAGATGTATCCTAAGTATCATCATAATCGGTTTAGTAGTTTTTGCGTGAAAGAGCAACAAACATACATACATCCATTCTCAAAATATCGCATTTATAATATTAGTAGGATAGGAGTCACCCATCCAATTCAAGGTAGATCGAGTATGCGCTTAACCTTTGTTATCGAAATACCTTAGTCATGAGACTACCTATCTTTACCCGGATTTGCGTGGGCGATATTATAATAATTGACTTCGATACTGTTGCTAAGCTGAGCCTTTTCCTGTTTACGTGAAAGGTTACCTTATTGTATATCTAGTTATTAAAAAGTTTGTCGAAAAATAAGACATTTTTAACAACACTAGAAATACTTTGAAATCAAAAATAATTGGAAAATTGCTCAGTTACATATGCATATAGTTAGTTTGTTATTAATTACCTTGATTACATTGATATTGTAAGACTTTATGAAATTATGAATTGAATTAGCGCTGAGTTTATAAGGTTTTCTGTATACGTTTAGAGAAAATATTTAAATGTTCTGTTTCTTTGCATTGTTAAAAAAATAGTGAAAACCTGTAATTGGCTTTACTTGCTCTATATATTGGTTAGAATGTCTACATATTTCTGCAACGATGTTGGTTTTTGGTAAAAGAAATAAATCAATAAATAACGTATATTTTGATAAAGAACTTGTAAACTTTTCAAAACTTGTACATTCGCATTTTACTATAAAAATAATGTAAAATCGAATCTTATTTTTTACCCGGTATATTCAAACTTTACTACAAAAATAATGAAAAAATCCAATGTTAATGTTTACCCGTGTGGCGACGGGTTAGAATACATGTGTCGCCCCATTTCTACCCGTGGGTGCCGTAAGAAGCGACAGAGGGTAATCCTGCTGCATAATATCTGCAGCAATAAAAGAGTGTGAGCCGAGCATTGCACCATTGGGCCAAGCTCGCACCGGTGTAAGTACCACCCCCCAGCAGAAGACCGGCGTGAAACAGTATTGCACTGTGTGCAGTACAGTGAGCGGATGCCCGGAGGCCTGTATTCCCATCCCATTCCTTTCCCGTCCTGTTGTATTCCTCTCCTATCTTCCCATAATTAATCCTTTCCTTATCCCCTTCCTTCAAGCCGGCGCGGCATCTGCGACACTTTCGATGTTGTAGATGTTCATGGGCTGCGGTCAGTCACTTAACATCAGATGAACTGCATGCTCCACTTGCCTACCATACCATAAAAATCTACTCAATACAAGCAAATGTGTTATTTACATAACTTAACAGAAATGGAGAACAAACATATACTTTCTTGTTGTGTCGTCGTTTTGAATAGCAAAAATGAAGTCGACCTTGGTGTAGTCTGAGAGATAGTGATGATTTATTTTAACATTTTTTTCAATCAAAATTATATTCGTATGTTAATTTTTTAACAATAAAATTATATCAAAATTCCCAGTGTAGTGCCTTTAATGCCACAAATATCGTGAGTGGTATACCTTTCTGAAACACGCCGCAACCTCGTTTATGTAAATTTAAGTGTTTTTATGTATCCATTTGTTTGCAAATGTGTTGACTGATGTTCTTTCCTGTGTACTTGTAATTGTGTGTGTCATCATAATTTTTTTTCTTTCTTTCTTTTCCTAATTTTATAAATGTTAAAGTTAAGTCGTGTGTCAATCATCCCGCCAGTACTGGACTAATTTTAATGAAATTTCGCATACACATAATAGGGCAGCTTTTGATTGTGACGAACCAACGTGAGCGAAGCTACCAGTAGAAGCTTGCTGTAAAATAATATAGAAACATTATTTACTTATTTTAACTGTTGTAAAGTAACATTTCAATTTCCTTATTTTAAAAGAAAAATAATCAGTACCCTAATAAACACTGTCATGGTGTCTCCCAAATTATAATTATGAAAAAAGGCATTACATCCTTTTAATTGTTTTTTTTTTTATGTAACGTTCTTTGATCATCGCTGAACGCCGAAGTATTGTAAATATAAAATATTTTAAACCAAAGGAATGGGTAAAAATATGCGACGACGAAATACAAATAAAGCAGTGGGATTGAAAAGAGATAACTCTTAGAAAGTTGTGAATATGCTTATACACAGAAATGTCAATTTAAAGTCCTTTAATGTGTTTATATGCTACTTATACTAAGTTATACATTACGAAAGTCTGATATGTTTACAATAGTGATTATAACTTATTTGTAAATTGTTTATTAAACATTTAACTATGTATCCATTTAACGTATAAGTTACTTTTATTAGAAATAATCCCAGATATTTTCCCAAAACGTATAAGGCCCTTTTCCCATTACGATACAAGTAGGATACGATACTCGTGTCGAATATTTGCTAAATACTAGTTTGCAACTCCACGTTCGCATATTACGCTACGAAGAAAATGACAAATTTCTCTTTTGTTCAACGTTTTTTTTACGAATGGACGCTTACGTGGTGACTAGTCTTCGAGACTCACGTACAATTCACGTCGCCTATACATATCGTAATGGGCCTAAAGGAAACTTTTTAACTTTATGAGGAATACCGAAAACCACTGAAAGGATTCTCGAAGCTCCTTTTATGAAATAATTAAAGGAAATCAGGAGTGAAACCTGTATATGTATGTTTCTATCATCGCATTGTAGAAATTTCAGACAAAATTGAACAGTGATGCATTGCTCAGAATCGCAATGGTCACAGTAAGCGTTTAGCGTTATCGAATATATTAACTAGCGTTAAAGTGACCTAGAAACCGTGCACTTTGGATATAAATGTACATACCCTACCCCACGAGTAGAAAATTCTGATTTGATGAACATTGTAATTTTCTACTGTCTGGGTGTTAATTTATCTATAGTATGTATGTATTTACAAAAAAAATATGTCTATCAGTTATCTAGTTTCCATAGTACAACAAACTTTGCTTAGTTTGGGACTAGATGGCGTTATATTAAATGTCCATGAATATTTATTTGTGTATTTCACTTTGGAGTTATTTTTTTCACCATCTCTTAGACTATACTACTTTCATAGCAAGGAAATAACGTAAACTTAATTAAATATTTGCCTGGAAATTATTGCATTTCCTGATCGTCCTTTATCTTATTTTATAAGTTTTTAATTTCATTGTTAATAAATTATTTATTAATTTGATACAACTAGTAGTGCCCCGCGGCGTTACTCGACTTGCATTTGTTACTACTATTCTTTCATTTATGCTAATATTATAAAGTTTGTTTGTTTGTATCGAATGGGCTTCGAAACTACTGGACTGATTTGGATGAAATTTTGAACAAATGTAATAATTATATGTATGTAAAAAATGTTAAGGGTCTGGTACGGAACCAGTCGTATTGTTTAATGTTCTGGGACATTTAACACAACGCCATCTAGCCCCAAACTAAGCAAAGCTTGTACTATAGAAACAAGATAACCGATAGACATACTTAAATATACTGTTTTGTAAATACATACAAACACCCAGATAGTAAAAAATTACAATATTCACATAATAATATTACTCTTGGGGATCGAACCTACACCGCCAATTGCCGTCAATTATTTTAATTAATTTCTTTACTCAATAATTTCAATAATTTCAATAATTTCATTCATGTACAAACCGAGTACAATAGTAATTACGATTAAAACGTCAAGATTAATATTATCTGTATTGTGTTAGACAAGAAGTATTTATATGTAATTGGCGCCATTTTTTTTAATTGACGTTTGATGGTAAATGCAATAAAATGTGCTCTATAATGTAAAAATACAAGATTTTATAACTTACACTAGCTGTGCCTCAGGGCTTCGCTCCCGTGGGAATATCGGGATGATAGCCTATAGCCTTCCTCGATAAATGGGCTATCTAACACTAAAGAAATTTTTCGAATCGGACCAATAGTTCCTGAGATTAGCGCGGTCAAACAAACTCTTCAGCTTTATAATATTACTTTAGATTTACAAAGAAAGAAAATTCGACGACCCGATGGCGCAGTGGATGTGGTCTATTGAGCCGGAGGTTGTGGGTTCGATTCCCACGAGTAGAAAATTATAATGCGATGGACATTGTAATTGTCTACTGTCTGGGTGTTAATTTATCTATAGTATGAATCTATTTATAAAAAAAGTATGTTTTAGTATGTTTATCAGCCATCTAGTTTCCATAGCAACCTAGATGATAAAAATAGATCATGTATAATTTAGATAAACGAATTATTATAAGACATTTATTTTATGACCTTTCATACAAATTACAGTTAAGTTTTTAAAAGTGACTTCTTAATGGCAATTAAATTTGTAACTTTTGAGTAAATACATATCTTTATTTTATATCATCTAATTCTTTACTACTAAAATATTAATTAATTCTAATATTAAAATATCTATAATCTATATTATACATTTCTTTTTGTTGTAAACACATTCCAATACTATAGTTATACAAAAACGTTCAATCCTTTTTACCTTTTATAGTTTATTTTTTTGAGATCGCTTTTAAGAAGGAGGTCAGAATAACTATTTAAACTTTTTATTATTCTATAGCTAAAATATAATTTAAAAAAATAACTTAAGTTAGGTTAGGTAGGTACCCTTTTATCAAATGTCTATAGCGAAAATATAGATTAAAAATAAAGACAGATTCATTTAAAAATGCAGCGATCGATACAGCGTCATATTAAACGACCACATTTTTGAAGCGTCGCCGCCGCTACAAAGGTCAAAAGATGTTTCATAAACACGAGTATATAAGAAAGGCGTAACACAACTTAAGGCTGTTATCGTGTCAAACTCAGAGGTTTTGTGTGACGTCATTGAAGTATTAAATACTGATAGTAGCTGGTGGACAAATCAGTGTGTTGTGTTGTGTGGTGAAGTTTGACGTCAAATGTGAGTTCCTTTTTTTTATTTCGGCCAGTGAGTGGATTCAGTTTATGCCAGTTTTTGAATTTAGAATATAATTTGGTGATGCTAGGTTTTTTATTTTATGCCAGTACTTGATATATTTTAAATTATAAATAAATCTTATTTTTAAAAGAATAATTTCGAATTATTATAGAAGATATATTTTTAAAAACAAAAAGTCTTTTGTTCCAGTCAATTTAAATTTAGATTTTTTATAAAAGTGACATTTAATGCTAGCTTATTTTTTAATAATAAAAGCAAAAGTAATTTATGCTAGTTCATAAGTAATTTTAAAAATAGAACAAAATATGTTCTTTTTTATAAAGGTGACATTGACAGGATACTATTTTTATTTTTTATAATATGTATTTTAAAAAAAGAATACGTTTTATTCTTTTTTTTTTATCGCGTTGATCGAGAGCTTATAACCTTATGACCTACGTTACCGACATCCACTAATTAGGCAAATGTTGCAATCTTTCGCTTTTTTGTGTTTTGCCGAAGACATTTATTAATTATTTTTATTTAGATTAAGTGGTGATTCTATATCTTTATGTAAATTTAGTTAAGGTTAAGCTTAGAGGTTGATATTTGATGCAACTTTTTAAAAATATGCACGAAAAAGTAACGTAAGCTTTTTTATACAAGTAATACTCATAAAAAAATCTAACGTAGATTGCAAATTTTTATGTAAATATATTTTGATGAATAGTCACAACATTCCTTTTTTTATTATGCATGTTGTAACTTACATATATATATTTTTTATTTTTCTTGGAATAAAACAAACTATCGTTAATAAATTAAATTATAAAGTCATGTTGAAAGCAGGATACCAAAAATAAAATAAAAAAGGAGAAAATATTCACTTTTATTTTTAAGAAAATATTTTTTTCAGAAAAACACATAAAAAATTACTAATAGTCTTTCAAACCTTATATATAAGAGAGTATAACATATAATATTGCATCGTCACCTATTGACCTCTTTGATAACATTTAAACTTCCTCTTATAAACATAATATTACGAGGAAATTGGAAAATCATGTTTATCCGTTATTTCTATGCAATTTTGTCACATAATATTTATTATATTTTTCTAGTCTCTATTTGCAAACGAACAAAAAGAATCTCGAACCATAAAAAAAAACAAATAAGTTAACATTCATTATAAGGCTTTTTATATATTTGTTTTAACGCGAGTGCTTTTCACTTGAATAAAAATGCTATTAAAAAAATCAATATCATTTTAAACGCAGTTTATTATACATATCAATAATAAAAAACAATGTATAATAAACCGCGTTTGAATTTATAATTGATGTATAAAAATCCTTTAAAAATATTTTTACTCATTTATTATAAACTTTGTAAAAAATATAATTCGGTCTGATGTTCTAAAAATATATTAGAAATACTGAATGTATGTTTGTGAAACATGCAACAAAGATCGTATATTTAAATCAATATACAGGTTAGACTTAGATATTTTTTTTCCCTTAGATTCTTTAAGAGGGAGGACCTTTAAGGCTATCCGATTCCCTTTTGTTTGTTTTAACAAAAAAAGCTTACAAAAAAGGTTTGCACGTGTTTTTTTTTTCGTCAGTCAAATTAATTCTGACCGCATTACAAATTCTGTATCTAGAATGACTTGAGTTTTATTCAAATATTTTTAAACATTTATTATATTTAAATAAGCTTTTCAGGTGAACTATTTAAATTAAATTTTTATACTTGACGGACCGTAAACTACGAATAATAAAATAATTAACAAAAAAAATACAGAGATCGTAAATTTTTGTTAATTAAGTTTTTTTTATATTTTTTAATAAAACGTATTAAATGTAATTTTAACCACAACGTCAACCACTAATAAAATAAATTATTGGATATATTATTGTGGCTAGGTTGGGTTTCCAGTCAAGGTCAGTTCTGAATAAACTTTTTTAATAAAAATTTATATCTTCTTGGAAACTTTTATAAAATTATCTTTTGTTGCCATGCACTAAAAAACTAGTTGTTTGTTTGTTCGCTTTTGAGTAAAGACTCATTTATGGTGATTATATCAGGGACGTACTTATTTAGTTGCTTTACAAAAAACAAAAAAAAAAATATTTTTAATTACATGTTGAACTTGTATTTTTAAACGGGTATTATTTATAGCTAAAATAATATTCTCAAAAATACAATGGCCCTAAGAATAAAGTTTAAACATAAAATTCAATATTTAATAACTCTATAGTTTTATAACTCTATAGATACGAAAAAAGGAATAAAATTTAAACCTAAAACCAATTCTTTAAACGCCTTTAACTCTATACAATAAAATTTGATAACTGTGACGTCATTGCCTAATTATTTTCGCTATATTTTGATTATGATGACAAATTGTTATAAATAGTTAATAAATATGTTAATTTATACGATTTTATTTATTTCAAATTTATTACACAACGGTGTAACTAAACTCGAATCAATAATAATTAATTTATTTAATTTCAAAAATTTATCTCAAAATAAATATCTTGTTGTTGTCATATAAATGTGATGTAATTTATAAAAAAACAGCCAAGTGCGAGTCGGACTCGCTGACGATCTTAGGGTTTGTTGTTAATTATAAGTGGTATAAGTTATATAAAGGTATAAGTTATAAGTTAGAGCTATGTTTATGCAAATAAATAATTTGAATTTGAATTTGAATTTAAAGTAGACCTTATACCTAACAAGTTGTTTGGCTTCGCTCCCGTAGCATAATGTTATAATCTATGTTTAACAAGAATTATGTATATTATATAATTCCAAAAAGAATTTATCAAGTCGGTCCAGTACTTTCGGAGTCTATTCCATTCAAACAAACAAAAAATCAAATCTTTTTTTATTATTAATGTAGATAATTGGTTGTATTTTATTTTATGTATTTATTAATTTAGGCTTACCAACTAGATACATAGGTCTTATTGCTAAATTAAGTTTAGATTGAAATATAATTGCCATTTATGTATCTAACTTAAAGGTAGGCACAGCTTTACTAATTTAATTAAAATTTTTACAAAACACACTAACATTGTTTTTTTTAAAAAATAAACTTATAGAAGTCGGCGGGTAATATTTGTTTTCAATAGACTCCGATGAATCAGACATATAGATGTACAGACAAATAATCCAGCTTTACGCCAAATAAGGGGATTTCCAAGTGATTTGCATACAGTGTATCCGGCTGTGTGTGACGTCATCTTTCGTAACCGAATTCTTGTGGTATTTGTATTGATTTCATTGCTTTTAACCGACTTCGAAAATAGAGGAAGTCAGTTCAGGAGGTGGTTTTTATATAAACTAAATAATAGCTTATTGCCAAAAATAGAGCCGACTTTCTCACACTAAAAAGTAGAAAATAAATTTTATATTATTTTGAAATCAATTCAGAGTCGGTGCGTTTACCTATTTTAAATTTAATAAGATTTTACACCGAATTTGAATAGTTTTATCTACTACTCAACTCTTATGAATGCAACGTTAATTTTCAAAATCGGTCCATACATGGTAGAGATATGCGGTAACATACATAAAAAACGGTCGAATTGAGAACCTTCTCCTTTTCTTGAAATTCAGTTAAATATTAATAAATATTAATAAAATATTTTCAATATTTTATTTTTTCTAAAAGTTTTGGATGTCGAAACAAACGAAAATTTAATCTTAATATAAACATTATTTTTAAAAATGATGATTTATAAAAAAGCCTGGACAATTCAATAGCTTATAATTAGAAATTCCATTTAGTAAAAATAATTTTCTAAAATCTAATCAAATTATATTAGTAAGAGTAATTTAATTACAATACTTACTATCTATAGACAGTATTAATAAACAAACATAATATCTTATTCAACTATTTATATCGAAAATACATAACGGACCTTTGTATACATTAATTATACATAATTTTGTAAATTCAATTAAAATTCCTTTTTTATAGCCGGTTTATTGAACTCCGCTATATATAATTTTCAAATAATATTTTTATATCGTAATGTATTTTCATAAAATTTATGAAGATTTATAATTTAATCAAAGTGGCTGTTGAAAAGAGTAACTATCGAGTTTCTTGCCGGTATCTTCTCGGTAGAATCGACTTTCCGAACCGGTGGTAAATTAAAAAAATGACTATTCATAAGTATTCTTCTATTCTATTCTATAAATCAGTTTTAAAAGATAATCTTAATATTTTATTTTATTGTTAATCATGTGTAAAATAAAACTAGTTTATGCCTTGATATTTTTTACAGACAACGTAAAGGGAAAAAGCTTGTCTCTATGTTATGCTAAATCGTATAAACTTCGATAAAATTAACGACCGATGCAAAATTGATCTTTAACTTCAAATTGATAATAGTATAAACGCTTTAGCGTATCTTAAATCACAGATTACAGAATAAAAGGCAGATGGAGTGTTCCAAAGACGAGTGACGCTAACTACACGTACGTACACGTGCATGTGTGAGTGAAATTTGAAAATTACGAAGCCCTCGCCTCGTGATGTGTTGTGTCAAACTAGAAGAACATTTTTGTTTTGAAGTTTGCATTTGCTTTGTCATTCGAATCTTAAATATAGACGTTTCACTTTTGGCGGGTGAATCAATTTGTTTTTATTAGCGGCAATGGATTAGGGGTACGAGATTTTTTAAATGTAAGAATAAGCAAAGGATCGCGTTTTTAAAATTAAACAGAAAATAGCGTAAGAAGTGAATCAGTAACTAGAAGAAGTTATGTATCAAAGGTTTTAGTTAGATATTTTGAAAATGTCTTTGCATCAATTCTAAGCCCATGAATTCTACTATTTTATATTATTAAATTTAGAAAATTGTAGCGCACGTATAAATTTAGTATGGAATTTCAAAAAGCTAGCTTAAATATAAAAATTTGTGTATAAGCTAGTTTTAAAAAAACTATATTTTCAAAAATTTATTGTAATTTTTAATCCTAATTATGCGATGTTTTCATTTTAACGGTTTGACATTTATTATATGTTTTGTTGTTAATGATTAATGGTAATAATAAATATTGAATGGAACCTTGAGCGTTACGAAATATTATTAGTTCATGTTTTGAAATAGTTAATAACGCATTAATTTCGATTACATATTATAAGATGGGTTATTTATAAAATACTAGCGCTGTTTTACCCACGTAATTTCTGATGATAAAAAGTAGCCTATATGTTTTTCTGAACCCTTAATTATATAATAAATTCTTTCAGTATTAGAATGCATCTTCACTTAGTGATATTATAGGCTACATTTTTGTGAGAAAAATTAGATTCAATTTAAAAGGTTTGATTAAAATTTGATCTTTTTATTATGCATAATAAAAAGATCAAATTATTATTTTTGAGAGAAAACTCTGGGATTATGATCAAAATATTCACAACAAAGTTTGTCCGATGGCTTTTACGAAATGTATAAATGAAGCGGCGATTGATTGAGCTTTGTCAGTAGAATAACGACTTACAGAAACAGTACAACATATTTCAATAATTATTAGGCGATTTCTTGTACAAAACATGTCTTAACTACAGCGCAAAATTTGTATAGGTGTCAAACTACATACAAAGTTCTCTCGAGCTACGTACACAAACACCATTCACCCACACAAAATGTCGGGCTACGTTGGAACACTTTTACACAGACATATATTTGACATAACCTTCTATGTGCATACCTATATGAATACCTATTTAGTGCATAGTCTGAGTAAAGCCTAGAGTTAATTTTATTCCATACATGTTTATTAAATTAGAATAATATAATAGGAGAGATTTTAACATCGCCTAATGAAGCATATTTATAATAAAAAGATTACAACCGGTTCACCTTGATACAGATTCCGTTTAATAATATATTAAAATGTAAATATGGATAAATGAATTCGTTTTACGAAATTCGAACTTTTATTTTCGTTTTTATTTATGCATGTTGGCAATCTTTAGTCCAGAACCAGAACATTTATACTTTTATCTGGCCCTTGAAAAAAATAAAAGCGATTATCCTTAAAAAAATATAATACCCTAGCTGTCTATCAAATTCTATGATATTTACTTAATATTTCCTTTACAAATAGATTATAATTATTAATTATTATCTAAATTTAAGTTAAATAGAACACAATTATTTATGAAATTATAGTCTGTAAAATACCTAGATGACGTTTACCTATAGTGACATATGTCAATCAGAACTGTCATTTTTCCCGCCAGTATTTTTTTTTAATTGGCAGATAACGCAACATGCAAATGCAAAAGGCTCCACGTTCTTTATTTTTATTTTTGTCGATAAAAGTTATAAACCGGATTGCATCCGGGCGAGGTGAAAATTCAAACGATACTGAATATTTCATAACTTTTATTGTTACACAATGTAATACTGACGAATTCGCAAATATTGCTAAAATTTTATGTAACTTTTAGAGTACGCATTGTCAATAGTGTATATTTAACTTATAGTGATGTTAATGTAAGAAAAAAGTTTGCATATGTTTTTAATATACCTAATGTAATTATGGAGGTTTTACAATAACTATTGAGATTGGTGCATATGTCCTGACGGAATCAATAATATTCGAGATTACGAGTAAGTTTGGATGTAGAGTTGTTAATGTTTCATACATACTGAACCGATTTTGATGAAATTTCGTGCACAGTTTAGAAATTAACTGGATTAGGTGATATGATACTTAATTTGTTTGTAGACCCAGAATTTAACGAGTTCTCATCATTCTCTCACTATATGCAGGTAAATGCCTATCTGTCTACGTAATTTTATCAAAATCAGTTAAGCAGTTGCGTCGTCATTGACACACACATTTATAATAAGTAGTATGCAACAAAACAATTTTTATAACACTATTTAACTTGTGACCTACTGAAACAGAATTAATTTGAGGCATTTGACCTAGGGTCGAATCGTGATACTTATGCTGACTTTCAAGTTATGTTGACGGTTGAAAATATATCGATAAACGTTTATTTCAGCATAATACACAGTGTTTATTTCAGTATCTTAACACATGAATACTAGTGGCTCTCCCTGAGCTAGACTTCATGTTGTTATGTATGTATTAAGACTAAGTTAGATACCCATATGAAAATCGCCTATTTCACTGCCCTATTATTTTACTTATTTTCATTACAGGGAAGAGGGGGCGAAAAGAAGGGAGGGCCTTTTCGTAGTGATTATACAATTAATTTTACCACGAAATTCTATCAATATCGGATAAACCATATTCCAGATATCCTCGGACAAACATTCTATTTGACTCCCGCCATATCTTCGTAACCCCTCTACCGATTTTGCTCATCTTTGAACTTAACATTGTCTTTTGTTTAAACTATTTGCAGACAAATTTTATAATTTTAAATCGTTTATCATACAAAAATATCCTCACTTTTTAATATGCTCTAACTTAGTCACGTTTTAAGTTAATATTATAAATATTAATTGATTTTATGCATTTACCAAGCAAAACACTAATATATTTATAAAAAGCCAGACAGATAGTCTCTTATAAACCCGTTTAACAGCTTTTAGGTAAATAAATCTGATTAATTTATACTAATATTATAGAGACGAAAGATTTTATTTTTTGTTTGTTTTGGATCCGAAACTACTGAACCGGTTTGAATGAAATTGTACCTCTGTACAAAGTCGCTCTTTCAAAGTAAGTATAACTAGCTGAGTTCCGCGGTTTCACCCGCGTATATATTCCGTTCCCGTAGGATTTTCGGGACAAAATCTTATGTCATTCCTGGGACCTCAAAGAATCTTTGCACAAAATTTCATCCAAATCGGTCCTGTAGTTTCGGAGTCTATTCAATACAAAGACACAAATCTTTCCTCTTTAAAATATTAGTGTATAGAAATTTAACGCTATGACAACCACCAGAACATTTTATTTATCTTAAAATGAACGAACGAATAACGCCCATTTTCAATAATGTATCAATGATTATCGATATATTGCTATGTCAGATTACATGACAATAGATAGACAAAAGTCATAGCAAATGTATCCGTAGTTAGGATATTGAAATCCTAGTAAGTGCAAATAGATTTGTCTGACTTTAGTAAGCAAAACAAGGGATAGATAGAAAATTGAAAACGGTCGTAAATTATGTTAATCTATAACAAAAGAATGACCTTTTGCACAATAGCTGAATTTTATGAGTTTAATATTATAATTTTTATATATTGTCTTTGTCAAGGTTAGTTCGATATTATCTGGATTTGAATATAGTTTTAGTATAGATATAGTCATTAATTATGGTAGAAATCGGTTTATGACATGAGCCATGGGTTTTTAAATTTATTACTGCTGTGTCGAAATGTTACTACAGAAAAGGTGTTTTTTTACGTCCAGTCTTATTATTTAATTAAACACCCATAGACATAGTTAAACATACTTTTTTGTAAATACATAGTATAGATAAATTAACAATCAGACTAGACAATTACAGTGTACGAGTACATCACAAAATACTTTTCTACTCCTGGGGATCGAACCCACACCCTCCGGCGCAATAGAACGAATACAGTTTGATATAAAATGAAAGGATTTTCACTTTTCAGAAAATTTCTTCTAAAAGCAAGATACTAGCATTAATTATTATGCATTTGCTAAACTTGTTGAAATTAATTACATTTATGTAGAGTTAAATACACGTTACTAAGGGTATGAAATTTCATTGAAAAAGATTTTTATAAATTACAACGTACTTTCCAGATGTTGATTACTGACATTGCATTTGCTACACACTCTTATAATGTACATCACTTAAATTTCTCTAGTGTTAAATCCACGGGTGTTACTGCGTTTGTGAAGCTTGCTTGCGAAAGATTTTCAATGATTCTCGGCGGGTGTCGTATTATTGATAATGCATTTGCTACATACTCTTTTGCTGTACATAACTTAAATTTCTCTAGTGTTAAATCCACGGGTGTTACTCTGCATATTGTACAAAACTACAGCCTTGCGAAAGGCCAGTTGGAACCGGTCTCTCAATGTAAGACCGGTTAAGATGGCAAAATATTTAAATTCAATACTACTGTTAAACGTTAACTAATTGTGGATATCTTTCTACGTTTAAAAACTTTTAAAAAACTTTATAATTCTTACTAGCTTTTGTCCGCTTCGCTCGCTATTTCGAGAGCTAATAGCCTATCTGTTTGCGAAATTTCATCGAAATTTGTTTAGTATTTTTGACGACCCAATTGGCGCAATGGATATAGCTATGGTCTATTGCGCTGATGGGTGTTGATTCCCACGAGTAAGACATAAGTTTAAAAAAGGTTTATCATAGTATTGTTTGTGAACACAGGAATCTATACTAACATTATAAAGCTGAAGAGTTTGTTTGAACGCGCTTATCTCAGGAACTACCGGTCCGATTCGAAAATTTTTTTTAGTGTTCGATAGCCCATTTATCGAGGAAGGCTATAGGCTATATGTCATCCCGATATTCCACGGGAGCGAAGCCCTGGGGCGCAGCTAGTATGATTCGATTGGTGACAGTTGTATCCGCCCACACATTCTTGGCTTATGTCATCTACTTTCAACTACCTTGAATTAACGACCATGAGATGTTTAGCTTATGTTAATAATTATGGAACTATTTTGTTTGTTTGAATAAGCTTAGAAATACTGAACCCCTGAAAAATATTCCATCCTGCCGCAAATAAATATTCAGGGTTAACACGCCATCTAGTCCCAAACTAAGCAAAGCTTGTATAGAAAGAAGAAAGAGAAAGAAAGAAAAATCATTTGTATGTTAACTAGATAACTAATAGACATATTTAAACAACCTCTTTTTTGTAAATACATACATTCTATAGATAAATTAACACCCAGATAGAAAATTACAATGTTCATCACATCACACTCGAGGGGATCGAACCCACACCCTCCGGCACTATAGACCACTGCAATAACCACTGCGCCGATAGTGTCGTCAGTAGTAGTTTCGAAGATAAGCTTTTAAGCACACTTACTTTTCCGTTTTATTTATACTAGCTGTTCCGCTCCCATAGCAAAACGTAAGCTATAATATGTCACTCAAGATCCAGCGTACTAATAGTGAAAGAATTTTTGAATCCAGTAATTCTTGTGTGAAAACATTACAAACATACATATATACAAACACATGTTTCTCTGTATAAACGTTCCTCCTAACCGAATTTAGGCCACGACGGCCAATCTCTACAGAGATCAGCCAACTGCGCGGGAGATATTATAGTGCACAAGTGTGTGCGCAAACAAGAAAAGTAAAGTAAAGGAATAGAGAGTGCACCTGGCACTCTCTATTCCTTTACTCTCATAGCCCGATGGGGGCAGACACGACTGGAGAGAGATCAGGCGCAGGACCGACGGCTTTACGTGCTTTCGAGGCACGGGGATGCTCCAGCACCGCCAACTTCCAGACTCAGGGCTGTTACTGAGATTTATTTGTCAGAAAAATCCCAACAACATTTTTTTGGCCCCACCCGGGATTCGAACCCGAGACCCCTTGATGTGTAATCAAATATGCAACCACTAGACCAACGAGGCAGTCTTCTCTGTATAACATTTTAGATAGTATACTCATATTTAGCATAGGCATGTCCTAAAAAGCTTAATACGTCTTTATAATATGTGTGGAGGATGGTATTATTCCTCCAACGAGAAGGGAGGATCCTCGACCAGTCCGAACCACAGGACTGGCCGGCCGTTAGGCCCCGAGGATAGTTGTTTGGAAGTGCTATATGTTTAGCGACGAAAATATTTCAACATCGCGATTTAGGATTTGTGACGTCACGTGACGCCACATATGTATTAGTTCGTTGAATAGTTCGCTAAATCTTGCGAAGGCCGTTGAAAGTCGATGGCATAAGAGTGGGCGGGTACAATTAACACCGGTTGAATCATATATATGTAATGTTAGAATCTGACGTGTAAATAAAAAATGCGACCTAAATGTACATAATAAAGAGATTTTAGACACATTTTATTCAATTTCAAAAAAAGGAGGTTGTCGATTTGACCCATTTTGTATGCATCGTATATTTATAGCCGATTTAAGAAATTCTCTTACGGTCGTTTTCAATAATGTCTCAAAGATTATGGATAGATTGTAATCTCAGATTAAATGACATTTGATTGTCATAGCAAAGGCTTTCCGTCGACAGCGAATTGAAATCAAAGTAAATGCAAATAGATAGATTTGCCTGACTTTAGTAAGCAAAACAAGTGATAGATAGAATATTGAGAATGGCTGTTAGCATTCTAAAGATTTGATTATTATCTGTAAGGTCCCCTAGAAAGTTTTAAAGTGTTTATCAGTGTGTGTATATTTCCAGTTCCCGTGGAATACAGGTTAAAAGTTACTATAACAAAACTTCATCCAAATCGGTTCAGTGTTTAGTGAAGAATAGAGTTCCCATGGCATTATATTAGTAATGATTTAAAGTTGTATTAACAATCGGTGGGCGGTTAACATCATAACTTGTATAATATTAAGTTGTAAGCTGTCAAATTTGACAAGCATTGAAAGAAAATTGGCAACGCCCTACGAACGGTCGTTAACAGTAAGGTGTATATTACGTTTGGTTAAATTAAAGGTAACATTGAAGACTTAATACAAAAGTTATAACAATATGTTGGTTAAACGATAGGCCAGAATAATATTCACGGTTTGTACTCATTGTATTATATATGGTGGACAATTATGGTTAGTTCCCAGTAGTTCAACTATTTTAAAATCTCTAGAAAGTTCAACTAGTGGGAATAAATAGTTGAACTGCGATCAGTCGCAGATAATTTTGTCTTAATTAAAATTCCCATGAAAACATGTTTAAGATGTAAAATACATCTTTTACGTAAGGGATGCTGTATTTTAATGAAGAAGTTTTAATAGCACTGACTGTCTCGTTGGTCTATGGGTTTTTATCTTTTATGTATTCATTTTAGTTTAATAAGCTTTAAGAACTAAAACATTTTTTTTATAATTCTTAATCTGTTACGTGGAATTTTATCATAGAAACCTACACCTTGACCCATGAAAAAATTTTTAACGTTTTAAGTCAAAATTTGTAAAAGTAAATGTACAATTACTTCTTTTTTGTTTTCGGTTTGGGAGACGACATTTTTAGTTTTGATCCGTCTAAAAAATAAAATTGGCTGCCGATCGTTAATCAAACAAGATCTTCAAAAACATCAACTGGCCTACGTGGATTAGTCACGTTGAAAAAATGTATTCATATTTGACTTGACACTTGCTGAGGTCACACGTAATGACAGAAACAAACATACAAACTCAAGGTTCCTGTCTGTTTTGGATTATTTATATTATTTGTTACGATTCGGAAATATGAATATACTTCCTTAGGTATTAAAGCTTTTAACGTCTTTTATTGGTGTCCTATAAAAAAATGAGTCGTTTTTCTAACGGACAGTATAATATACTAGGCGTAACTTTTAAAGACAAATACATATTTTTACTTTTAATTCCACTATATTGGCACTTTTTAAAATAATTATTTATTTAAACTGTGTTTCATACGGTGAGCCGGTGGCCTGTATTCCCATCCTCTCCCGTCCTGTTCTAGTCCTCTCCCAACTTCCTAATTTTATGTTGTAAATGTTCATGGGCTGCGGTCAGTCACTTAACATCAGGTGAGCCGCATGCCCCGCTTGCCTGCTCTAACATAAAAAAAAATTAAACACATTAAATAATTGTTTTTTTTTCTACTTTTGAAGTGAGGAAGTCGGTTCTATTTTTTGGCAAAAAGCTATTATAACCCTACCAAAGATGTAGTATCATTGTTTCTTAACACGTGGGTGTAAGCTTCGTTCCACATTAAAATAGCAATTTCAAACTAAATATTGTGAGTCAGCAAGGACTATATATAGGATTGTGTAGGCCCGAAGGCAAACATTAGCTCATACATAGGTCTTGCGTCATTGTACGTTGGAGTAAGTTCAGGGTTCGAATCCAGGCGAAGTATTTGAATGCAGGTTACTATTTCACTTACAGCCCTTTTCAATATTCTATCTATCCCTTGTTTTGCTTACTAAAGTAAGACAAATCTATCTATTTATACTTACTTTGATTTCAATATCCTAACGACGGATACCTTTGCTATGACTTTTGTCAATCTATTGTCATACAATCTGACATAACAATCTATCCTTAATCATTGATACATTATTGAAAATGGCCGTTAGTGTCCTACTAGACTGTAGTTAGTATCTATATATAAAGTCGGGTTTGTTACAACACTTATAACTCGATATCTGCTGGACCAATCCGGCAGAAAATTCGTGGGGGGATAGATTCTCACGAGAAGTATGACATACGATACTTTTAATCCTGGAAATCCTATAGAAACGGGATTAATACGCGGGTGAAACCACGGGGTACAGCTAGTTATAAATGTAAAGGTTTGGATAAGATATTTGAAAAGAAAAGAAAGAAGAAAGATTTATTCAAGAACCACACAGAAAAAGACACAAATAACAAACAAGTAACAGTGTGGCGTTGAAAGGGAAACTGCTCAGCGTATGCTGCTCCTAACGATTTTCAGCAGCTCCCAATAGCATAGTGACGATTGGAGAGATCATAAATAGATTTACATACCATAATAGATAGATAATTAATTAAATAAATGAATACAGTAAAATATAGTGTAGATAATAGACATAAATATTAAAATATATGATAATAATAAAAATGATGAATAAGCAAGAATAAGAAAAAGACCTTAATATAATATATAATTAGAAATCTTTATAAAGTTAGATATAGAGAATTTCGTTTGGAAGTGTTTGTCATTAAACCAATTGTACGTATTATTTTCTCGCCGTAAAACCATCCTTGAGCTTCAAGGAACATTTAAAACAAAGAATTGGCCAAATTGGTTCAGGCATTATTGGGTTATGCACTTACCAACTCATTTTGCGATTCATTTTTATATTTATGAAAGACAAGAAAATTTTAATATTCAGAATGACTATTTCCAATGATATTACTATGTTATTCGGTACAAAAAGTTTCATAAAAAACCTTTGAATTAATTAAAACTTTTAAATAAGTGTGATGTAATAACTTTTTTAAACATTGCCTATGCAACACACGCTTTATAAAATTGAGGAAAAAATATTACTTATTTAAAAACATACTGTATATCAATAGACACAGAATATATAATCGAAAAGCAAATATTAATGTCAAATCTATAGACAAATCGATGTCTTGTGAAAAACAAATAAATATATAGAACTTTATTCAAATGGAATAAAGTTCAAATTGTTGACAAAATATAAAAAATGCACTTTGGCCTTGAACTATCGTATATATTCGTTTCTTTTTCGAATTATGAACCAGTAAAATTAATTTAGGTAATTTATACTTATTACTGATTCTGATGATGAAAACTTGGAACTTTTTAAATTATATTATAAAGAGGAAAATATGATTGTTTGTTTGTTTGAATTGCATAGGCTCCGAAACTACTGTAACGAATTGAAAAATTTCTAATTTATTTGACCATTGGAATCCTCCATTATCTTTGTTGGATATAGGCTTTTTAACATTATGCTGCGGGAACAAAGCTAGCTTCTTATAAAAGATGTTAAAAAATAAAATGAGTCGATTTACTTACGGATAATATAATATCCTACTAGGCGTAAATCTCATGTGCATCTATAATAAACGTGGCGTTAACATAACTAGCAAAACTTGCTTCTAATTGTTTGATTATAACCGCTCGTTAATGAAAACCATTCGTATCTATTATACTATGCCGTTCCATCATTTATAGAAACCGGGCCTTACACCCGTCTTCTAATACTCTAGCATTCCTCAACTTCACTCAAACTCTGTCATCAAAAATTTACATCCAAAGTCGGAAAAAACTCTACTAACTCTTGTCCACTCAGGTTAACAAAATTTCGGAGAAGAAAATTTAACCTAATTTTAAGTTATTTCAATCATTAATTTTCGATTGAAATTTGTCATACGTCATATTAGACGCAACCTGAGTGAAACTTAAATTAAGGTAACTTCTTAGAATACGGGTGTTATTAGTTTACCTTTTGAATACGGAACCTAAAAAAATGATTAAGCAGTAAAAAACATATTTTCTACAAGTGTTAGGTAAACTTCATAACTTGTTTCTCGCCATAACCATTTACATGTGTAAGCTGATTTTAGATAAAAGCATTATGTAAATTCAAATATAATTTGTTTATACTAATTTACATACTTGTTGCTAATAATATCGTAATTTAAATTGAGAATACTATATGCTAATAAGCTTGTTTTATGGCAAATTCGTAAACGTTGTATTAAAATCAGCAAATAGGTAATAGACAATCTTAGAACAAAGTGATCTTGAGAACGCAAACATAGGCAATGATTTCTGGCATATATCTTGGGTCACGTCGGAACACTAATATTATTATTAATTTTAAGTGACATTGTTGTAAAATTTTTAATTCTTATTTCTAATTTAAATGATTTGCGTGGAGCTAATGTTTCTGTACGCCAATATTTTGGTAAATGTGTCGGACTTTAAAATGTAATATCACCTGTATTGAACAAGAAAGGATTTTCTCGGACAGAAATTTCTTCGTCAGAAAAAATTAAATAAAATTCTTCTTTATTGTTGGCCCCACCCGGGATTCAAACCCGAGACCTCTCGATCTGCAGATGCAACCACTAGATAAACAAGGCAGTTAGGAATAACTTCTTTCATGGAGGTGTTCCAACACCGCCAACTTCCAGACGTAGGGCAGCTATTGAGACACATTGTTACGAAAATAAAATTTTTTTGGCCAAGCATATAGCCTTCCTTGAAAACCTACCGGTCATAATCAGAGATTAAACAAACAAACTTTTCCGCTTTATAATATTATTTATTGTAGATAATATATATGTAAATTAGAAACCATGGCTTTATGACAAATTCCGTAGTTATGTTAAATCAAAATCGACTTGTAAACGTTTAATATTTGACTATTTTGTTATTTTTGTACGCAAAACTTGAATCTCACTGATAGTTATAATAAAAATGTCAATTATAGAACCAGTTAGGAGGATGTATAGATCAATATCGCGATGGAAATTCCTGATTTGATGAGATTTTGAATATCATAAAACATGAATAAAAAAATCAAAAGAATTTACCGCATACGATCATATACAATTATTTTTCTCAAACCTTACAAATCTTCCTGTAATACGTAACTTTAAAGTAATAACTTTAAAGTAGCAATTGAAATTAATATATCTTTCCTTTGTCCACAGATAAAATGAAGCCACTACTTCAAACAGTGGCGGTGATATGCCTCCTAATAGGCGCCCAAGCACACCCAGAGAATATCGAAGACGTGAAGGAGTTGCCCCAAACCAAAGAACCAGTCGTCGAAGCCGAAGAGTCAGAACCTCAAGCGAGAGTCGAGCGCTGTTCAACATGTGGACCACTAAACATTAAATCTCCTAAAGAAGTCCTCGCAGCGCTTCAAGCGCTTCCAGGCGCAGAAGTTCACACACAACAATCCTTCGAGGGCTGCTCCTCAGAAAAAGGATGCGCCGGCGTCAAAGTTAAGGACGGCCAGGTCGTCCAAAGATACGGTAACGTCGACGCTTTCAAAGCGGCCGAAGCAGCGGATATCAACAACGAATTCAACTTCCTTACTGCGGGTGCTTTGAGCAACCCCTTCTGGTGGATGAGCCAAGACTCTCCCTTCAAGTCTGGTGGAAGTTTCGAGAAATTCAGCAAATCCAGCTCAAGCTACACCTCTAGCGGTGCTGGTGCCGCTGGTATCGATGGCTCATTGAATTTGGGTGCTAATCCCTTCCTTAATGGCGATTTCGCGAACGCAGCGTTTGCAGGACAAGGTGTAGCCAATGTCAAACCTTCATCTAGCTTCCAATCCTCTTCATTCGAATCGTCTTACAGTTCAAAGGGAGATCTAGATTTGTCTCAGAATCCTTTCCTTAGTGGAGGTTTTAAGGCCCAAGCTGGTCAGGCCGCTTTCGGTCAAGGCGCGGCTGCGTCAAACTTCGGTGCCCAAGGGGCATCTAACTTCGGTGCTCAAGGGGCATCTAACTTCGGTGCCCAAGGCTCGAACTTCGCTGCACAAGGCTTCGCTTCCCAAGGTGCTTCTAGCTTTGGTGCTCAAAGCGCAAGCAACTTTGGATCACAGAGTGCGTTTGGAGTGAACGGGGCAGGGTACGCCGGATCCTCTCCACGTCCGTTTGCTGGTGGAGTAAATGTGCAGAACACGAAAGCTGAATTCGACTACGAACAACAACAACAGACGCAGCAGAATATCGATGAACTGTTCGCTGGCAGTGGCAACGTGCAAGATTCTGGAGACTTCCAGCAGACCTGTGCTGGGCAGGGTTACGTGTGTGTTCCCAAAGCACAGTGCAACAATGGAGTCGTAAGTGGCAACGGTGCCAATCTCCTGCAGGCTAGAACTAAGGTAAGATTTTGATTGATCACTTTATATTCATAGGATCGCGATGTCTTCACTCTGAGGATAAATACAACCATTATATTTTATTACTGTACGGTTTACGTCTCATAAACACACAATTATTATTAGTATTTATTACGAAATGAATCATACGAGTGCCCTACAGTTCTTATAGATTGTTTTTATCTAAATATAGCATAATTATTTTAGAAAATACATTTTTATAGAATTTGATACCGCCGAATAAATTTATCTAATTCCTTTTAGATTTTTTAAACGTCATTTTTGAAATTTCCCAACAATTTTTAACCATAGGAATCTAGGTCTATAAATTGCCAAATAGTATTCTAAAAATGATATCTTTGACACTACGTCTTACGCGATTGATAGTCCTATAACAAAAACTTTACCAATGTCGTCAAAGTATGATGTCACATGCCTATTAAGATTCATACTAACTAAAGTATAAGAATACGCGCTGATTGAGCTTTCAACGAGTGAAATCATTTAGGCAACTACAATACAATAAGTACACCTTTATATAACAGATTATACAATATTTTCTACTAAATTGATACGTAAATAGGCAAATCTATTGTTATCATGTGATCATAGGAATTATGACCTCCGAAAGCATGGTGTAATGATAAAGGTCATATTTGTTTATAAATGTCAAAATCAAAGGTCGTGTATGAATACATTTTTAATTATATGTTTTTTACGCGAATTTATTCGTTTATTAAGTAATTAAATGCGTGAACACGCAGTGGAGTTATCCGTAGATTTTCTTATAATTAATCTTTCATTGAACGTCGCACTTAAATTTGATCGGTCATTTTCATGAATAAGCAATACCTATATGTAGTATAAAACAAAGATGGGTTTGTGACAACACACATAACTCGAGATGTGCTGGACTAATTCGGCAGAAAATTCGTAATGAGGTAGCTTTTACTGAACATAAAATATGTTTTTCAGAACATCTGCAGATACCATATTATATACTCTTTAAGCTACACCCTATAGAAAGCGGTAGTGCTATAAAAATAACATACTTACTACAAATATGGTTTAATAATATCAATCATTAAGTTTCAACATTCTGAACTTTCATTATGTTAAGTTTAATTGTTTTATCTATTTTTTATTTCTTTTGTTACTATAGTAACCGTTGCTATGGTAACCTATTGTCTTACAAATATTAGATGATGTGATAACCATACTGGTATAATTAAAGTTTCTTTCAAAGTTCAATCAGCATCGTATGCGATAAATGTCAGCTTTTGCAAAATGGAATTTCATCTATCAAATTTTAGTTTGTTTGTTTATTTGCAAAATGTTTTTAAATTCAACAAATCTTTAGTGCGATTATCCTATAAATTCTCTCTCACTTTATAATAGTTAATATACAGATAGATAAAGAAATAATAAAAATATTTGATTGATGAAATTAATTTCATTCTTAGACATAATTTTGGAATAAATAGTGGGAAATTAACATTTGTATTTAGTAAGGAATTTGCTTATCTACACTAATATTATGAGGAAAAATTTATTTGTTTGTTTGGTCGTTATGAATAGGTTCAAAAACTACAGTACCGATTTTAAAAACTCTTTTACCATTCGAAAGCTACATTATCCACGAGTAACATAGGCTATATTTTTTTTAATATAGGCTATAAATAACTTTATGCTACGGGAGCGAAGCCGCGCGAATCAGCTAGTGTTTATATACATGAAGAATAAACATTAAATATTAAAGTACATTATTTGTATTATACTATCTTTAAAATTGAGTAAATTTCTTAGAAAATAAATTTTACTGAAAAATCATGGGCATGGATTCTTCCCATTAATTTTTTAGGCATATAATTAAAAACAAAGCATCATTATATAAAAGGTTTTAAATAAATATCTATATTTTTGCTACGTTACGTTTTTTATGATGAAAATTAATGGGATGGATTCTTCCCATTAATTTTTAACCTAAAAAAACGCAGATATTTATTTAAATTAAAACCTTTTATATAATGATGTTTTGTTTTTAATCCTATGCCTTTGGAAATTTAAATGATTGAAAGATTTAAACAATCTGAAGACGCTCAGCCACACCTTTATAAAAATAGTTTTATAAAGATTAACTTGGCATCTTAACTTACAACCAAGGACGGATAATGACTTAATATTAAATAAATTTAATTGTCTACGCTCAGTTGAGACCCTTGACCTATAGATAACAATGATATAACGATTGGATTATTTTTTAATTTAAAAATAAGGATGCGTCATTACATCTATGAGTGAGAAGGTAGATGCTTTCCTTCTCTTTCTGTTACTTTTTTTAACGCCTAGTTCCGCGTGGCTTCCCATGGCATGTTTTAACTACAGAAGTATTATAAATTGGAGAACTTTGTTTGTTTGTTTGTTTGAAATGAATAGGGTCGGAAACGCTAACAAATCACGAAGCTTAAAAAATATATGACTGAAACTTGAATTTAATTTTAATGTAATAATAACTTTTTGCTTAAAAATAGAACCGACTTCCTCACACTAACTGGTAGAAAATAATTTATTTGAATTTTGTTGAAATCTATTTAAAGTCGGTGCAAAATCTTATTAAATTGAAAAGGTAAGGGCTAGATTTAAATAGATTTCAACAATATTAAAATAAAAGTTATTATCTATCTTTTAGTGTGAGGAAGTCAAAATTGGTTCATCAATGCTGGGGATATTTGGTAACATACATAAAAAAGAAAAAAAAAAAAACATCGAATCGAGAACCTCCTCCTTTTTTGAAAGTCGGTAAAAATTGATGTTTTCTATAGTAAATCTTAACAGATGTGCCTTAGTAAGCCGTTACAGCATCGCGTGGTAAACAGGTTCGATCCCAGTGCATTCCATTTAAATATTGTTACGAAGGGTCAGTACAGTATAGGTTTTGCAATGTATATAGACATGTAAACAAAATAATATGTAATACTATTAATGTAATTACTAAGAGAGTAAATAAATAATGTCTGTCTGTATCTTAGTTGGTCTATCACACAAAAATTGTTGAATAGATTTTGATGAAATTTTATTTTATTATTTTAAAGAAAATTTACAAATATACTACAGTTTACGTTTTTTAGGTTCAAATAAAGCCAATTACAAATCTTCTATACAAACTATGAATAACAAATCTGGTAGGTAGCACAATTGCCCAAAGAGCTCCAATTATTAAGCTAAGAATTTTTTACATAAGATGATTTTAAGATTTGACAAAGAAGTATAGAAAATGTCAATATCAAAAAATCAATATCAGCCTTCCTGAATGTAGCACAAATTTAGTTCAAAAAAATGGATTATAATACAGTAAACTTTTATAAATATAAATAAATAAAATTTGGTTTAATGCAAGTTATTTACAAAACTGTGTAAACTCTATAGTTTACATACATACTACTATTAGTATAAGTTTTAGCATAACATATGACTTCCAAAATATTGGTTACAGCATCACGTGGTAAACAGGTTCGATCCCAGCGGATTCCATATAAATAATATTGTTACGAGAGGTCAGTGCAGTGTGTCAGCTTTTGCAACGTATAGGCATGCAAACATGGACACAATTTCTAGTAGAGTCAGCAAAACAAGACAATTATTTCTTTATTGATTGATTTATTTAAATCAATTAACACGGTTTACATTAACCTATTACATTAATTGACATTATAATAAAAATAAACAAAGAATAAACATCCTAAGAGATAACGTAAAAAATAAACGCTTCTTGAAAATAATAATGAGTCTTACTTCTCTTCTCAATTCCCACAATACCAACTAAAGCATTCATACGTCTTAATTATTTCTTTCAAAGTGGCTGTTGAAAAGATTAACTATCCAGTTTCTTGCCGGTATCTTCTCGATAGAATCGACTTTCCGAATCGGTGGTAGATTAACGGCCGTTATTCTATCTATCCCTTGTTTTGCTTACTTACGGCCGTTTTCAATATTCTATCTATCCCTTGTTTTGCTTACTAAAGTCAGACAAATCTATTTGTACTTACTTTGATTTCAATATCTTACCGACGGATAAATTTGCTACTTTTGTCTATCTATTGTCATATAATCTGACATAACAATCTATCCATAATCATTGATACATTATTGAAAATGGCCGTTACTTTGATTTCAATATGCTGTCGACGGATAGCCTTTGTTATGACTTTTGACAATCAAATGTCATTTTATCTGAGATCACAATCTATCCATAATCTTTGATACATAGAAAACGGCCGTAAAAAATTACTGTTAAAATACTTTGTTAAAAGTTTGCAGTGTGTTAGCTTTTGCAACGTATAGGCATGTAAACACGTAAAGGACAAGATTTCTTGTAGCGTCAGCAAAACAAGACAATTATTTCATTCAAAGTGGCTGTTCAAAAGATTAACTATATGTGTAACTGTATGTATCTTCTCGATAGAATCGACTTTCCGAACCGGTGCTAGATTAACGGCCGTTTTCAATAATGTATCAAAGATTATGGATAGATTGGTAATTAAGTATTCTGCTGTTTTAAATTAAAGGGTGCATGCATGTCACTACAAACATTAATATGTTTAATGTTTAAAGGAAGTGAAAACAATTATATATTGTATTTTAATGATAATAAAAAATAATAATTTTTTTTTAAAAAATGATCAATGAAACGGATTTAAAAACCTCCCCAATAGGGGACTTGGGACTTATTATTGATAGGGCATAGTGCATATAATAGTGCCTAATGTGGTAGTAATAAAAGGGGGGGGTCATTCAAAAAGTTTGGTAGCTTATGAAACTACACTAATAACGTAACAATAAATGTAACTTCCCATTTACGAATCTATACTAATATTAAAGGGTAAAAAGTTTGTTGTTTGGACGCGCTAATCTCAGAAACTACTCGTCCGATTCGAAATTTTTTTTTAGTGTTAGATTGCCCATTTATCGAGGAAGGCTATAGGCTATATATCATCCCGATATTCCCACGGGAGCGAAGCCCTGGGGTGCAGCTATATAATATAATAACTGCAATTATATAATAACTGTCACGGCACATTATATGCATTATATGTAGCTATGTTTTGCTGACGCTACACAGGTGTAATGTACGTACAGTAATAAAACATCGATATTTACACATATTACATAATTCGAAGATATGTTTGAAAAATTAATTTCTTAGTAAGATGCAATAACTTCTTTACCTACTCATTTAAAAAATACATCATTTTGATTTTTTCCTCTCATCGGTTTAGTGGTTAGGGCGTTCGCGTTCTAATGAGGTCCAAGGTTCAATTCCCAGTGGGGGCGTAAAAACGTAAAAGAACTGCTTGTTTGTTTGTAGGCCCGAAACTACAGCAGTTTATGTATTTTATATATTTATAATGTTTATCTTAAATTTATAACATTTTTAATTGATCTTATGATCCCAAATTTAACGCAAGCGAAGCCGCGGACAGTATTAGTATATTTTCTTATATTACCATCCTGTTCTACTTCTCTTCCCATCATTAATCCTCTCCTTATCCCCTCACCTTCCTTCAAGCTGGCGCGGCATCTGCGAAACTTTGCTGTTGTAGATGTTCATGGGCTGCGGTCAGTCACTTAACATCAGGTGAACCGCAAAAAAGGATTATGTAATCTGTGATCGCATTTAATTAAATTTAATAATTACAAATAAACGGAAGTACACAAATGAGCAATTAATGTTATTTCAAACTACAATGGACAATTATGGCGATGTATTCTCACGAGATATAAATAATCTATACATCTGCGTATTGACTTTTGGAAAAATACTAGTTTTTTATGATTTTAATAAAGATGTATTTAAACTTTGGCAACAAAAAATTATACTTCGTCATTTTATTAAAAAAAAGCTGACCCGGTGAACTCCATACCGTCATTTTTGAACGTGACGTATTTGACAGACACGAATATTCGTATGAAATAACATAATTGCGGTTTTTACTATTCTATTCACAATTTCTTCATATTTTCTTCGTGTAAACCAGAACTTTAACGATTTCAAAACTAAAATAAGGCCAATCGGTTCAACCGTTCTCGAGTTTTAGCAAGACTAACGAACGTTTCTTTACTAGCTGTGCCCCTCCATTTCACTTGCGTATATAGCCCATTCCCGTTGGTATTCCGAGATTAAAACTAGAGGAACATTTTTGTATTTGCTTTTGAAGTTTGTATTTGCTTTTCGTCACTCGAGTCTTCGGTCGCACTCCATCTTTTATTTTCTAATCTGTGTTAACACACCACAGCTTATACGAAGATTATTTAGCGATTTCGAATTAACCAATTATACAAATCGATGTAAATAAAAACTGACAATGCACTTATATAAGTACACAGAAACAATTGAAGTCGATCGTGCATTAAACTATGGGAAAAGTTGTAAATTAACTGGTGCAAAGACAAAAGGATTCTAGAGCATTCTATAGATAGAATAATCACGTCAATTGGTTTATTCAGTAATTAGGTTGTATAGTGTTATTGCAAAATTATCTTTATTTACAGAAATTACCATTTCACATGTAAATTATTTAATACTAGCTGTTCCGCGCAGATTTCGCTCCCGTGGCATAACGTTATAAAATATAGCCTATGTTACTCGTGGATAATGTAGCTACATTTCGAATGGTGAAAGAATTTTTTAAATCGGTCTAATAGTTTTTAGGCCTATTGATTACAACCAAACAAACAAAGTTTTTCTCTATATAATATTAGTGTAGTTGAATTTAAAAACGCGTATTCTAATAATTCACACTAATATTAAAAAGAAGAAAGTTTTGATTTGTTTGTTGTTCGTTTGAATTGAATAGGATCCGGAACTACTGGACCGATTTGAAAAGTTCTTTTACTATTGGAATCCTACATTATCCCTGATGAACGTAGGCTATATAACATTATGCTACGGAAGCGACACGAAATGAAAACAGAACATATTATATTAACGCTAGCTGTGCCTCGAAATTTCAGTCTACTATATACCCTGTTCCCGTAAGCTTTCCGGGATAAAAGCTATCCTATGTCCTTGCTCGGGTTTCAAACAACATCGGCACAGAATTTCATTCAAATCGGTTCAGTGGTTTAGGCGTAAAGAAGACGCATACAGACGGAGTTACTTTCGCATTTATAATATTAGTAAAATAATATTAGGAAGATCACGGTATTTCATCGATAAACCATGTTAAATTACACATACATATGTATTCAATGTTTACATTAAAATTACGTGAGCACAGGCGCCATTGCAACCATGACAAATATATTCATGGGACATCGTGATAGATAATAAATCAACGTATATTGCGTTAAATAAAATTATTAATGATGGGGCCACATGATTTACATGAAGCGCGAGGCTTGAGCAAAATTCGTTCGTTATGTGTTTTTTTATACACGTAAAAAAACACATAAAATGTGTCTTTTGTTTAAAAAACTAATGAATATCATTAGACAGACTCACTCTTTTCACACTCTTTTCATGTTTAATGAATATTATTAAACATGAAAAGAGTGTGAGTAGATCAATGCCCCGAATAAAATTTTTTAACGATTGTTTTTTATGCATTCTATATAAAATTGGTTTATAACCCGATTATCTGATGTAAATTTCATAGCAAATAACGTGGACGAAATTACGTGTGGAAGTTCAATTAAATGAAAATGAAACGAAATTGACAAAATTATGACAATTGAAATAATTTCTGTCATGAAACATAATATACTGATTATACAGAGTGGGTTATTTAGTAAGGCTTCGAGGACTAAGTACTAAACTATGAAGAATATTAAAAACATCGTTATGACTCTTGAGGCTGATTTTGCCAAAAATCTACAAGTATAAAAAAATCACGCCAGGTTGATTTTACAAAAACATCTTGTATTATACCAAACGTATTACTCCCATTAATAACTTTAAACTAAAGGAATATATAAATAAAAAATTATATTCTTTTGAAAAAACCTTCAGCTACAAATATGCTAAAAAATGTTACATATTGTAGGTAAAATTAGAGCATATTACAAGTCTTCACATAAGCAATATATCAGTAACTCTTGTAGGTAGCACAATTACTTAAAGATTTAATTATTCTACCAAATAATTGTTTACAACAAATAGATGTAATCTTACCCATATACTTCATAATGACCTAAAATTAATAGGTCACAGGTCGCAAAATTCAAACTGGTTCTAACTGGTATTTCACTAAACCGTATAAATCAAAGATAAACCTGTATTTAAATCAACTTAAATTCGCCATCAATCAACGAATTCATTCTATTGCGATACTTGACACTTGTCAAAGGTCGCCATTTTGAAATATGGCGGCGAAAGGCTATTTGGTTTTGCAGCTATTTAAATAATTGTAGCTGTTTATTTTATTATATTTATTTGGAGTTAATAGATTTTAATAAGACTTACATAGTTAAATATGAATCCAAAATTTTGTTTATTTTTTGACCTGCTTTACCAAATTAATAGTTAGTCTTGAAAATATATTTCTCGAACAAGATTTACGAAAACGTCTTAATTACAAAGCGAATCTTATTATTTTATGAATATGGCCCCTGAATATAATAGGCTAGTCGTTCGCCGTTTCGATCAAAAACATAATGTTATAAATTTTTTTGATTAGGTCTTTAAATAACAAAAAAAAAAATTGAATTGGACCAGTACTTTAAATAAACTTAAAAAATCTGCAGCTTTAAAATATTACACTAAATGACCACTACTCTTAGTAGTCTAGTTACAATAAAATTAATAATATTCAGGTAAAACCGCAGGAACTAGTACCTCAATAAATAACAGCCACTTATTCATAAAATACCATAAAACCCTTACATTTTGTCGACAATATTGCCATTAAACTACAGGAACTTTGCTTGCAACATTCGCTGTCAAATAAATCAACATGGCGTCCATTTTGACAATCACATTTATACAATATCAAGTAATATTTGATTTAGAAGATATGTGGGTAATTTAATAAATTATATGGTATTTAATGAATAAATAAGGACCTATGAATAATTGGGATTGTGATTAAGATATCAATTGCATTAGTGTTTGCGTTTAATTGGTTTTACTATTTGTTTTGCGATTTAAAAAGACCGTTGGCTTTGAAATTTGATAGTTATACAAATATGAAAACGTGGTGGATGTATATGCTATGTTATTTTATTTATATATGCAAAAAGCTTTGTCTTCTGACTTCATAATGACGTCTTTTCCCAAAAATAAAACGATATACTTATTCTATTTAGCTACTTTATTTATTATTTATTATTTATTTAATTATTTATTACTTACTCCATTATCGATTGTTGTTTAATGTTTAATATGAACCTGTCTATTACAATAGGTCCACCTCGGTTCAGTAGTTAGAACTTATGCGTTCCAACCGAGGAGTCTTGGGTTCGATGCCTGGTGGAGAAAAATGAAATGTCTCAGTCTGGCAGGGCATAGAAAGATCAAAGAATTGATCAGTCTATAATATTTCCGATAGAAAAAGGAATGAAATCCTTTTCTTTTCGTAAATATTTCCTTCAAGCCGGCAAGGTATCTGCGACACTTTGACGTTGTAGATGTTCATAGGCTACGGTCACTTAACATCAGGTGAACCGCATGCTCCGCTTGCCTACTGTAACATAATAAAACATTTCGCAAAACTTTCAAAGCCGAAATAAATCAGGCTTTAAACTTCATTCCAAAACTATTTGCGATCAACATCGATACGATAAAAATTTCGTCTTTACGCAAGAAGGGACTGATGTAATGACGTTGAAATATGGACGTTAGTGGTTGGGCTGAGGGTCCATTTTTCATTGCAGGTCGATAGGTCATCTGTCGACATATAGTGAACTTGTTAGCGTACAGTCGTGAGAAAAATTAAAAACGTTTTTCGTAGAGTTTTAAATTGTTAGTTTTTAATGGCTACTCGCTCACGTAGTATAATGTTATATATAGCCTATGTTACTCGTAACGTAATAAAAATGTAGAATGCAAGAAATGGAACGTTATAAAGAGAAAAGATTTGTTTCTTTGTTTGTTTGTATTGAATGGGCTCCGTAACTAGAGGACCGATTTGGATGAAATTTCATATAGAGATTCTTTGAAACCCCAGGAATGACAAAATATAGTTTGTATCCCAAAGATCTTACGGGAACGGGAAATATACGCGGGTGAAATAGTAGACCCATATTCGACCTATAGCAAACTTTTTTTTTATTTATTTCTTTATTTACTTTTTTTACGTGGGTAACAACTAGTAAAAAATACATAAATATTATAATTTTCCTACACAACTGTACAGCCTCAGTTGATCTGTCATCTAGGCATTGATTACTTGCTTGTGACGTCACCGGCTTAACCGACATTGCAAATGGGGTATTCGTAATAGTGACCTATGACAGGGCTATATTAATCATCGAAGCTTATCTAAATATTACATACTTGTGCCTCACCTCAACGGTGGCTGATTGACTGGCTGACATAGATATCTATCCGCTGGACGGATTGGGCTTAAATTCGGCATTACCTACATGCCATGCCATTGACATTTGACGTAGACATCAGCTAAGAAAGGATTATGTTCAAAACCCACGGGAACGAGGAAAACAGATACACGCGAAACCAAGGGCACAGCTTCCTATCTGTGTTTTGATAAGAGTAACTATCGAACTCGATAGTTTAAGAAGAGTAACTACTCTTATAACTATTGAGTTTCCTGTCGGTATCTTCTCGATAGAATGGACTTTCTGGCAGGAAAAGTACCTTTGTAAAAACCTTTGCATGAATAAAAATATTTTTTATTCTATTCTATAAAATTTAAAGCTTAAAGCCGAAGAGGAGAGAGACATAATTACTTTCGTATTTATTATATGTATTAGTAAGGAAGGATAGATAAGGTTTTTCAAAAAGTTAAATCGATGGATGAAAGAAACTGTATTTCTTTTCAGTATCTATTGTTGAACACCGTACAGAAAAGCGATTGCATGTTTTTGAATTTACCGCGAACTGAAGCCTAAAGTTTGCTTTAGTTTTCCTATTATTTAGAAAACTTTCATATCCATTCACTATCCTCGAAAGTTAGACATTCCAACATTTACTACGATATTAGTAAAGAATTAAAGTGTAAATTTTTTTCAACCAATTAAAATATTCCGACCTCTTTTGACCATGAAAATACGATGTAGCAACCTCAATTAGCGCTAGATGCAACACGGTCATTAAACTTAATTGTTTATACGCATACACGTTTGACACCTAACATAACAGTTACTAATAAAGTGTAAAATGGCAAATAATAACAATTCCATGACCCGTGCGAATGTGTTTTACCTTGTTTATATGTTGCGTCAAATTTGAGACCGATACTAATGCTGTAGCTTTTTTACAGCTTCACATGCGTTTTCATTTGAATTTTTCACAAAGTTAAATTCAAAGTTAAAGTCAAAGTCAAAGTCAAATTCAAAGTCAAAGTCAAAGTTAAGTTAAAAATTTAATTTTTCAAATCGCAAATTTAAGGCACTTTTAGAATGCTATTTACATTTTTTTATTTACCACCGATTTATTACCAGTCTTTACTAAGGCCCCGTTCTGTTAAAAATAAAACGAGTCGTTTTACTTACGGACAGTACAATATTGTACTAGGCGTACTTATAAAGCGTATCCATAATGCAGTAAAATCTAGGTCAGCAATACCATGTCGGGGTATAATAGGGGAGGCATCATACAAGTTGTCAGGTTACCTCAAACACCTCCCCAAAAATGGTCCCAGCTTTCGCACGATCATCACTACATAGTATAAAACAAAGTCGCTTTTTCTGTCATGTGTCATGTTGTATGTCCCTATGAACGCTCAAATCTTTAAAACTACGCAACGGATTTTGATGCGGTTTTTTTTAATAGATAGAGTAACTCATGAGGAAGGTTTTTATGTATAATATCATCCATTAAATAGTGGACAAATACTGTTATTTTTGAGGTTTCTAATGTGATGTCGCAAATAATTACATTTTTTCCGCTTACATTACAAACGCAGGCTGAATCCTACGAGATTTATCAAAATAATGTACTAAGTATTGTACACAATGAAAAGGTCTACAGAAAACTCCGCGATAGTATATCAGCATTGCACCCGTGCGTAGCCGGGGCGGGTCGCTAGTATGCTATAAGAATAAAATTTTACTATTATTCTACCTACGTCATTATCAGTGAATAAATAGGCTTTATTACAATGCAGTTATAGTTGTACAATAATTATTCGCATGTGAACATTTTCCTCCTTATTTATTTACTTTTCATTCCTCTAACAATGTAATCATAGTCATTGGTTTAAATCGTATTATTATTTCTAGTATCGTCACAGTTAATTCATATTACTGTAATTATGTTAAACATCGTCTGATTTAAATTTAATTGTATACCGTTTATTTACCTTTAAGAGAATTATATTACTAACTGTTCTGCGCGACGTTGTATCGTAGCATAATGCTTGCCATGTATATATGTACATATATAGCCTTTAAAATATAGCCTATGTTACTCGTGGATAATGTAGGTTTCGAATTGTGAAAGAATCTTTTAAATCGGCCCATTAGTTTTTGAGCCTATTCATTACAACCGAACAAACAAAGTTTTTTCTTTATAATATTAGAGTAGATAATATTAGATGCGTCTAGAATAATTTTATAAAAAAGCCAAATCAAACTACTTCTTGAATAAAATACTTTTGCGATCATCCTAAGAAGAATTTACTTACTTATTCTAACCTATATCCCAATACCCCTATAATATTACTAGACTTTACAATGTTCATTTCTTTTGTTACAGAAGCAATACTGTAGCCTTCGAACTGAAATCTGCTGCAGGCTCGAAGTCTCCAACCTCAACCAAGGTTCCGTCGCTGGCTCCTTCTCCCAAGGAAACCTCTTTGGCCAGTCTTCCTTCGGCGCTGGTCAGGGCTCAAATGCCTTCACACCAGTTACCCCCGTAGTCCCAACTCAGAACAACTTCATAGATGCCGATTCCTACTCAGCTGGTAGCGAATCCGCTGGTGTATACCGCCCAGGAGTAACTGGCTTGAAGCCTGGTATCCCATACCTACCTCCCGTAGACTCAATCAACAGTGGAACCAATCTCGTCACTACTGCTTTCCCGAAACCAGTGATCGTTACTTCTCCAAGACCAATCATAACTCCAAAACCTTACATTCCCCCAGTACCTTCTACGTCAGCCCCAGGATACCTCCCTCCTATTGGTGATTCTACCATCAATAGAGAGACAATCGTACCGAATCCTGTTTATAACGAAGGATCTATTATTTTGGATGAATCTAGAACTACTGCGAGACCTAACCAAGTTATTCCTGTGCCTGTTGCACCTGGTAAGTTGTTTTTTGTTTTTACTGGTATAGTAGGCAAGCGGAGCATGCGGTTCACCTGATGTTAAGTGACTGACTGCAGCCCATGAACATCCACAACATCAAAGTGTTGTAGTTGTCTTGCCGGTTTGAAGGAAGGGGAGGAGATAAGGAGAGCATTAAAGATGGGAAATTGGGAAAAGAATTAAACAGGATGGATAATATTTGGGTAATAATATTACATATTCAGGATGTGATAGAAGACCTAAAATGCTATGAAATAAGCCTAATGAAGAACTCAAATTATAATTTAAGTGTCCGAAAGTCGAAGTTTTTAAAGAAAACTCTAAACATCGAATAATGAAACAACTTTGCATATTCATGGAATATAAATGTGGCTTTTTTATAGCATTTTCAGGTTTGTAAAATCAATTGCAGTTTAAGCCGTGACAAAAGTTAAATAATATGAATTCTTTGCTGTTAGCATTTTTTTAATTTCTATTGGAGCTAATTAGAATTGAATAAAATACTAAGTATAAAATAACACGACCCTACAAAAAAGTCGTTTTAGTCCTAAAGTTTATTTAAGATTTTCTGCTTGATCATCAAAAACGAAACACTTTTGTATGAAGTATGTTTCTTAAATCGTACAATATTCCACAGTTGAAATCCCAGCTGGTTGCGCCGCCGCTCTGAAATGTACCCCAATCGAATTCTGTACCGCTGAAGGCATGATCTCCAACACCACTGTCATCTTAACCAGGGACCAGGATGCCTACAGAGTGCCTTTGACTGTAAGTAGACTTTAAAACCGCAAAATAGAT
>LQNK01000387.1:0-12479 GCA_001586405.1 Phoebis sennae | reverse complement strand
CCGGACAAGGACAGTACGGACAAGTAGGAAGGGGACAGTTCGGCGTGGGACAAACCGCGCAAGTCGGTGTAGGACAAGTAGGAACAGGACAGTTTTCTCAAGTAGGAAGAGGGCAAGTTGCTGGACAAGGCCAATTTGGTGTCGGACGAGTGGGCCAAGTTGGCCAAGTAGGCGTGGGCCAAGTTGGTCAAATAGGAGTGGGCCAAGTTGGCCAAACAGGAGTGGGCCAAGTTGGCCAATCTGGCCAAGGAGTCGGTGGCCAAGGACAATACTCTCAAGTAGGAAGAGGCAAAGTCGGAATTGTCGGACAGGGTCAAGCTTCATCAGTAGGAATAGGACAAGTGGGACAGGTTGGACAGGGGCAATATTCTCAAGTAGGAAGAGGCCAAGTAGGACAAGTAGGACAAGGCGGAGTAGGACTAATCGGACAAGGTGGAGTAGGACAAGTAGGACAAGCTGGAGTAGGACAAATCGGACAAGGTGGATTAGGACAGATCGGACAAGGTGGATTAGGACAAATCGGACAAAGTGGAGTAGGACAAATCGGACAAGGTGGAGTAGGACAAATCGGACAAGGAGCGTTCGGTCAAATTGGAAACGGTCAGATCGGAGGTCAAGGTGTGACCACGCAACTAGGAAACGGTCAGATTGGCGTGGTTGATCAGGGAGAATACGTACAGCTAGGGAATGGGCAGATTGGAGTCAGTGGGCAGGGGCAATATGCGCAAGTTGGACGGGGGCAGATCGCTGTTGGAGGCGCAGGTAATTCGATTTTGTATAACCTCGTGGGCTTAGTGGTTGCGTTACTCCTGGGTTCGATTCCCGGACGTGCAATCGCAAAGCAATGTCCAGTTGACATAGAAGACCGATTATTAACTTGGCGACTTATTTATAAATAAGACGAAAATAAAATGGGAGTTTAAAAACTTCTGCTACTAAATTGTATTTTAAGTGTACAAAAAGCAGATGATACCTTGTGAGTTTTGTAGCTAACTACGTTAAGAGTAATTCTGGGTCCGAATCCCCGTATACGTAGAGAATACTCGGTCTGTCATAGAAATAATATTTCCATGCCTCTTAATAAGGCGTTCACTGAAACGGTATATATTAATTTCTTGAAACTTCTCTATTTCTGTAATGCATAGGTTAACACATAAAGACCTACGAATTTATACAGGGTGGCGGAAACCAATCTCGGTCAGAACATATCAATGACAGGAAGACGGCATCATTATTATAGGTCATTCAGTACGCCAACATATAGTATGATTTAAAATGACAAAATTTAAAATATATCCTGTGCCTAAATTATTGAACGACGTTCGTTGAAATATTGTATACAGTAATCTCTATACTAATATTATAAAGCTGAAGAGTTTGTTTGAACGCGCTAATCTCAGGAACATTCCGATTCGAAAAATTATTTTAGCGCTAGATAGCCCATTTATCGAGGAAGGCTATAGACTATATATCATCCCGATATTACCACGAGCGAAGCCCTGGGGCGCAGCACATATATAATATCTATAAAAGTGTTTCTCTCGTCGCCACCCTGTATATAAGTATATATACAATTACATGATACACAATAATGACTCAACCGAAAACGTGTTACAAGATTAAAATATCGCATCTATAAAAGTAAATACTTTACGTCACTTCGATAGGCATAGTAAAAGAACATTATATAACCATAATTGGTAATATCGATCTCAAAAACATCCTGTTATGAATCATTATAATTCTAATTATGTAATTTATGTGACATTGTTAAAATTACCATTATCTTACTCAATAATGGATATTTTAATCGTCTACTATACATAGCTAGTTACACATACCGCTACAACTTCATACCGCCATTTTTTAACGTGACGTATTTGACAGACACGAACTATTTGTATGGAATAATTTAATTGTGATTTTACTATTCTATTCCCAATTTCTTGATAATTCCTCGCCCTTTAAACCTACCCTAGACTTCGGTGAATATTTCAAGACAAATCGGCAAATCGGCTCAACCGTTCACGAGTTTTAGTGAGACTAACATCGATTGATTTTTTTATATAGAAGACTAGCTGTACCCCGCGGTTTCACCCGCGTAACTTCTGATTAAATGACAACTCCGGGATTAAAAGTAGCCTATATGTTATTCTGAACCCTTATCTATATGTGTACCAAGTTTCATCATAATCGGTTCAGTAGTTTCTGCGTGAAAGAGTAACAAACATCCATACATCCATACTTACAAACTTTCGCCTTTATAATAGTAGTAGGATTTAACATTATTTTTCGAGTCGTCTGTATCACATTTCAATAATACATTAGTCTGTACTCTGTAGTTAGTTTTTAACTACTTTTTCTTATCTATAAATATAGATTATTATTTTACTCAATTGACATTCGCGCTTAGACGGTTCCGAAGTAACCTAAGAGGTCGTAAGATTAAACATTAACAGCCATATTAACAAACAATATTTGTGTAAGTAAAGGACCATTATGCGAAGTAAGACATTTCTTAATGCGTTCCAAATGACAAATCTTTAATATTTCATACCTTATCCTTATGACTCCAAACTAGGTAAAGCCTGTGTCTTACGGCCGTTTTCAGTATTCTATATATTCCTTGCTTCTTCCTTCTTTGCTTACTAAAGTCACGCAAATCTATCTATTTGCACTTACTTTGATTTCAATACGCTGTCGACGGATAGTCTTTGTTAGGACATTTGACAATCAAATGGCATTTTATCTGAGGTTACAATCTATCCATAATCTTTGATACATTATTGAAAACGGCCGTTAGACGCCTTTAGATATTTCATAATAGAAAAACAATTAGACTTAATTAAACGTCAAGTAACCAACCGCCACTCAAGTATCGTCTTTGAATATATATCGGCCCCTGTACTACAACTCACAGTATTGTTTGTAAATAGGGTGCATATGTACGTCACTACCAATCTTTGTATGAAGTGTGACTTCTGTTTCTAATCATAATCATTCCATTTAGGTCAACTAGGCGGAGGTTCTCAAGTGTCCCAAGGTTTCGGCCAAGGTCAAATCGGTCAAGGTCAGGGCCAGTTTGTGTCCCAAGGGGCAGGCCAGTACGTTAGCCAAGGAAAAGGCCAATTCGGTGTTGGTGGTATTGGCCAGTATGAAGGACAGGTAAGATAATATTTAGAAATACTTTTAAAGGATTTTAAGCGCGGTTTATTATTATTTTACATTATTATTAACCCGACGTTACGAGCACTTTACAAGTAAATTAAATTAAAAACACAAGAAAATACTAAGATAATACTTAATAAAAAAATACAATTTCAATGTTTGAGTTAAGATGAATTGTCTAGTAAGTTATTTATTAAGTGCAAGTAAGATAAATTTAACTGCTAGTTATTATATAATATTCCTTCTCCATTGTGTTTTTTATAACTAAATCTCAATAATGGCCTATATTCGCCATTATTGAGATTTAGTTATAAAATAGGTAGCAGGCAACATTCTGTAAAAGCCATAGTGCTTTGTTGCTTTACGTTTGTATCATTTTGTTCTTTATATAAAAAAGTACTATTCAAATCATCTACATTATTAAGAGATTGTAATTGATAAATATAAATATTTCAATCACAGGGACAACAAGGTTTCGGCATCATCAGCCAAGCGCAAGGCCTTTCTAAAGCCTCAGGCCAGCTCGTATCCCAAGGCAAAGGCCAAGTAGTTAGCCAAGGAAACGGCCAGATCATATCCCAAGGAAAGGGCCAGATCGTTTCCCAAGGAAAGGGCCAAATCGTTTCCCAAGGAAAGGGCCAATACGTTAGCCAAGGACAAGGCGCGCTAGTACAACAGGGCGGTGGGGCTTATGTTGAACAAGGTGAAGGTCAAGCGGTTTCCCAAGGTTTCGGAACAGGGATTAAGCAGGGCGCGGGTTTCTCCGTTTCCCAAGGAAAGGGCCAGATCGTTAGCCAAGGAAAAGGCCAAATCGTTAGCCAAGGAAAAGGCCAGATCGTTAACCAAGGTCAAGGCGCGTTGGTGCAACAAGGGGGTGGGTCGTATGTTGAACAAGGGGAGGGTCAGGCGATTTCCCAAGGGTTTGGAACGGGGATAAGGCAGGGCGCGGGCTTCTCGGTTTCCCAAGGGGGTGGCTTTGCTGTGGAGAATGATTACCAGGAGTCAGAACAGAGGGTGTTCTTGCAGAGATATAATGGCAATGGACAGTGCGGTGTATTAAATGTAAGTATAATTGTATAGATAAGTCAAAGTCAAAGTCAAAATGTTTACTTTCCATATCGGCCTCTGTTGATGCACTTTACTAAGATACTTTTTACTAATAATAAAGATTGCTTGAAACCTGAGGAACATAGAATAGTTTTTATCTCAGAAATTTGAGGAATGGATAGTTTTTATCTCTAAAATCTCACTGCAAAGGAAACCGCGAATCACATCTAGTTTTATTTAAGTTATTTACTTAGCTATACTTTGTATAGTATATCATACAAGTTCGCAGATCGCATTTTCTATACAAATAAATAATGCGATGTGTACTAACCGATATTTGGACGAATACTATGACGCCATCTTGTTTTTTGAACTGTCAAAGTTACACAGATTTATATTTCTCATAGTAAAATGATTAATAATATTACGAAACGAACCAATATACATTTTCCGCTATCAATAACACATCAAGGATATCTGAGTATTCGTTAATGGGGCTTAACTTACGAAATTACTAATGATGATAAAGTTTTGAAACATCGTCTAGTGTGAGAGATGACTGTATTACTTGAAGATTTTTATTTTACAAGCCACGAACCGATTTTACCAGCATGACTTCAGATCTAGAATAAAAAGTGGCCTAGATTTTATTCTGTATACTAGGTTTCATCAAAATCCGTCCAATAGTTTTTCCGTGAAAGATTTACAAACATCCGTCCATATTCATAATTTGTATTCATAATAATACTGCTGTGCCCTGTGGTTTTACCTATGTATATTTCCTGTTCCTGTGAGATTTTCGGAATAAAAAGTATACTATGTCAATTATCGGGTTTCAAAGTATATTGCTACAAAATTTCATCCAAAGAGGTTCAGTAGTTTAGGCGTGATGTAAGTACTTCGTAAAATCGATGCGTAGGTAAAAATAACCGCAGTCTCTTATGATCCTATTCTATCAGTCATATAAATTACATATTTTTATTGTATAAAAATATTTTTAAAATATACCTTAAAGGTCACTCAATACTTAAGGTATATTTGATTAGTAATTACTTTTTAATGTATAATAAAAAGTATGAACTATGAAACGAAAATTATATGCCAATTAATTTCGCTTTGACCGAAGTAATTTGACCTTTACTTGATGTTCTAGAAATTAACATCTTATTTATAGATTTATCTTAATATTCTCATAATACATATTAAAGTTTTAAAATAGCTTTAAGTAAAAATTGAATGAGTTTATTAATACTTTTTGTAGCTAAATATGAGAGAATGCAGATCATTTAATTTTAATATATATTTAATTAACTATTCCGCGCGGGTAGGCTCCCGTAGCATAATATAATATAGACTATGTATATCACTCAGTGAAGCAGCTTTCAAACCGTGAAAGAGTTTTTTTAATTTATAACAAAAAATTATGTAACCGTAACCTAATACATTTTTTATATTTGTTTTTTTTTTTGTCACCAGCCTCAAAAACCATACGGCAATAAGAATGATCTAGAAGCTGACTTCGCCGAGATCCCCTGGCAAGCCATGGTACTTCTTCAGACCAACAGGAGTCTGCTGTGCGGCGGTGTGATCACAAGACCTGATGTGGTGGTCACCTCTGCTTCTTGCGTCGAAGGGTAAGTGCCATAGACAATGAGTTACCATAGATCATAGAGTCTATAGTGTAAAAAAATATTGTCTATAGCAGAGATTTTTTTTAAATTAACGTTTTTTCCTGATAACACTTGAAACAGGTTGATTTTGATTTATTACTGTTAAGGATTAAAATAATGAATTCATGCCTATCATAAATTTTGATTGAATATTTTCATTCTAATTTAACTGACAAAAATTTTAATATAAATATCATAAATCATCTAATAATCCTGTCTTATTTTTGTGATATGCTACATAATTTGGACATTTTTTCTGTGATTGGATTTTATGGACAAAACCATTGCTAATATACGATGCTTTCAAAAATATAGGATTCTTATTTGATGACTACCTTGTACACAGAAAAAGCCATTGCTATAATTTTAGGGCTGTATGTAGAAAATCCTTTACCAAAATTATATTTGAAATTCTCATTTTAAATTTCTACCCAGCCTGGTTAATTAGGCTGTATGCCAAAAATCCTTCACCGCAAACATTAAATTCAAGTTTTGTTCGAAATTCGAATTTATTTCTATCCAGCCTGGTTATTTGGGCTGTATGTCAAAAATCCTTCATCACAAACATTAAATTCAAACTATTTCTTTCTTTATTTCTACTTCTTTCTTGATTATTTGGGCTGTGTGACAAAAATCCTACAACACAGACTCTAAATTCAAATTCCCTTCCAGCCTCGACGCCAAGAACGTGCTGATAAAGGGCGGAGAATGGAAACTAGGAATCGACGACGAGCCCTTACCATTCCAGATCGTCCAAGTGAAGACCATATTACGTCATCCCTTCTACCGCCGTGGTAGTTACTTGTATGACGCGGCCATTTTGGTTCTGACTGAGAATTTACGTCTCGCTAAGAACATCAACCCGATTTGTCTGCCGAGTTCTAGTGATACGTTAGATGCTTTTTACAATGGCGCGGGAGAATGTGTAGTCACTGGATGGGGCAAGATTGTGTTGCAAGGTGAGTTTTTAATTGCTCTTTTATGCTAATTTTAAGATGTTTGCTAAAATATATTTGAATGGAATGGAAAATATAGGATTTCTTACAACAAGGGGCAGGAATAATATAGTCTCGTCAATGTATACAAAAAGAAATCTTAACAGTCGTCGGAAATTTATACAGTTTTAACGATTTATCATATTATAATTTTAACCGAATATTATTCGGTTAAAATTTAACCGAACCAGATATTCGGCCCAACTTCGGTACACATGATTTCATTGTTTTGTTACTTATTACAAGTTCAAACATGAACGCTTTAAAATTTTATTATTATTAAAGAATATAGAAATCGTTTATAGGAACCAGGCCTAAACCGACTTTAAAACAAGAGGTTATAGATGCTAAAACAACAAACCTTTACGTCAATAGTATAAGGACAAAGCAGTTGACATTTTAGTCGAGTCATATTATAAGTATATAAGGCATACAATGTTTGCAACTGCATAATTTTATTATTTATTAGCTGTGTTTTGAGGCTTCGCTCCCGAAGTATAATGTTATACAGTCCACTAGTCGCGTCCCGTCGTTTCATTCGCGTAACGTCTGATCCTGATTAGTAGGATGACGATTATTTTTAACCATATTTATATAGATATTTTTAACACTTGTCACAATTCTTTCACTATTAAAATGCATCTCCACTACTCAGTGGTGAAAGAATTTTATAAAACGGTCCAGCCGTTTTTGTATGTAAACATTACAAACATACATACAAAAACACAATGGTTTCTTTAGAATATTAGATTAAAAATAACCGTGAAATCCTATGTCGGATACCAATGATACTGACCTATGAACGCTTACCATAAAACAATCAAAATATATTTTTAAATGTATCATATAAATCTGAGAAAAAAAATTATGGGTCTGTTATACTAGGAACTCTATATAATATTTGACTTGTGAGTTGACTTAAAAAAATAAATACGCGGTAGGCATTGCAAATGAGTTATTCCAAATAAATTGGTATAATGTACTAATATTTTACGCAAATAATATCATACGGGAAACTCTTCAAGGTTACGGATAAAACCGTTTAATTAAATTGAATTTTTGATTGATGCTTTGAAATTTTTGATTTTTACCATTTAAAGTAATCAGACACAAATTGAATTTATAGTATATTCTCGTGTATGTTTTAACGCGAGTACTTTCGGTAATAGATAAAATACTTTTTTTTTTTAATTTTAAGTGCGGTTTATTATACATTATTATTTACATATTATATTCATGTCAGTTACCTGTTAAATTATAATTTAAAGTAATGTATAATTGCGTTTAAAAAGTATTTTTATTCAATAGAAAAGTTCTTTTCCAAAGAAAAAATAGTAAGTTTTCAATTCGGAGAATATTTAAAAATGTGATCTTTCGTATTTTAAATTTGTTTACGAATATGACTTAAGATACATGTGAAAATACGTGATTTTTCGCGTAAATAGTAAGTTGTTTTAGGAATTAAAGATAGCCTATCATTATCCAAACTACACTTATCTAAAATTTCAATAATATTTGTTTAGTAAATAAATTAAAGAGGTAACAAACAGTCATATTAGTAGGTCCTTAACTAACCTACAGCCTACATCTTATAAATTTTTCTATACATTTCGAAATCGATCGACCGCGGAATATTACATAATCTTAACGCAATCTAAGTATAGTTGACACGTAAATGTAACCTTTACATGGAAAATTGGGTTTAAGTATAACTTGAGATGTTTACTTAGCAAGTGTGTAACTTATTAAGTTAAATTTTCTTGTTTGTTTTAACGCAAGTACTTTCCATACTAAATCAAATACTTTTTAAAGCGGTTTATTATACATTAAATTGTATGTAATAATAATTCGCATTTATATTCTTTAAAAAAATATTTAAATATTTAAGATGATTTTTCTAAACTTATTTTTTTATTTATAGAACTTATAAATAAAACTTCTTGCATTTGCGAGCTTTTCATAATGAAAGAAAGAAGTAGAAAATGGTTTACAATTTCTTGGCTATATTTAAAAATGATGACGTTCCTTTGTATCTGTATCTGTATACATATATAAAACAAAGACAGTTTTGTTACAACGATTATAATTACGAGATCTGCTGGAGCAATACGGCAGAAAATTCATAGGGCGACAGCATAGGACTAAGAGAAGGACATAGGATATTTTTAATCGGATGGAACCGCGGCGAAGCAGTAAAATCATATTATATTTATTTTATATTATATTTTATATTTTTTAAAAAAATTTGCATAATTGCGTGTACAAAGATAATATAAGATTAGAATTGGTCCCAACGCATTATACCTTTTTAGGCATGCAAATTATAATTAAAATATTAATAAAGTCCAATTTATCAAAAGGAACCTTTTACAGCTATATTCTTTACAATTTTAAATATAAAAAGCAAAAATAATAATAGAATAAAAATAATCAAATAAAAATAAATCATTTTTATTCACCATAAATTTTTTCATCGGAATTACTTTACCTACAAATAATAAAAACAAATTCAGAAATAATAAAAAATAGCTTTGTCTTTTCTCTCTTTATACATACTCATCATAGCATATATCATGCTTTTACAGTATCGGCATATCATAAAAGACAAAAACAACTTACGAAATAATTATCTACATAACAGTGATAACCGTATCGAAACCGATTACGCAATTAAGGAGTAGAACAGACAGATGCTCAACTTTCTTTTATACATTGATTAAAATTTTCCCTATAATGATTTAATATAAGTTTCGGGCAAAAAATAGGTGTCAAAATTACATCGGCATGTACGGTCAACAAATTATGCTGATAATTTGAAACTTCTTGTGTATGAAAATACCAATTATTTGTGTTTACATAAGTGATATGTCAAAATGTATTGTTATTGAATCGCGAAAGAAAGTGGGAGGCTTTGTGGGTCAGTGTCGATTGTAGCGTCGGCAAAACAGTTGAAAAAAATATTTATATTATAAAGCTCGCTATAAAACACTAGCTAATCCGCGCGGCTTCGCTCCCGAAGCATAATGTTATATATAGCCTATAAAATATTGCCTATGTTACTCGTGGATGATGTAGTTTTCGGATAGTGAAAGGATTTTTAAAATCGGTCCAGTAGTTTTTGAGCCTATTCATTACAACCAAACAATCAAACAAAATTTACACATTCCGCATACACTACAATAAACTATTGAAGTTAGTAATAAACCCTAAAAAATCTTGATTTTTCGAGAATATTGTCGCACCTTGAATACGTTTTATTGCGATAACTGCACTTTTTTGTTGTATTCCTACTTATTAATAATATAATTATTTTGCCAAGTTAACATGGCTTTCATGCACGTCTGCAAAAATAAGTATGTCTAAAACAATACAGTTCGATAATCCGAAAACATCGTTTATCCGAACACCAATGTCTCCCAATTATGTTCGGACGACGTTTAACTATATTAAAATTCACTATTCATAATTGTTTACCTCTTAAGTTGAGTAAAACACAAGTAGATGTAAAGTTTCTCTGAAGTCCACTTAACATTAGGTAACCAGTGGGTTATAATTATAAAGTAAGCAAGTGTGCTTACTTTATAAAAACTAAACTTAAAGATAAGCATCTGAAATACGTAGAATTTAAATTTAATATTTAACCTAACATCGTTATGAGATTAAAGACTACGTCAGAAATAATATTTAACATTGAATATTAATTATTTGGTGACAAATAATATTATGGATTCCATCGCGTTGAGGTGATCAAATCTTATTAATAAAATGTGGTTTTTAGTAGTATATGATTTCTAATGTTCGATATATAATATATTAATAACTAGCTTTCCGCCCGCGGCTTCGCTCGCGGGGACCCGGCAATTCAAATTTTTCTCACCTTTTAAACCTTCCCTATACCTCCACGAATAATTCAAGACCAAGATAAGATAAATCCGTTCAGCCGTTCTCACGTTTTAGCGAGACTAACGAACAGCAATTCATTTATATATATATAGATAGGGAACAAACTCTTGGCAATTCACTAACTTATATCGCAAGATTTTTTTAACTACCTGGTTAAAAAATTAATGTTGATCTGACAGTTTAGGAAGCACTTCAAAGTTTGAGTCCTAGATAATAACAGTTTCTTTTTTATTAATAGAGATTTATTTAATTCCTTAGGACTACGTTGCCATTTAATTTTTAACGTCGCAAAAACACGTTATCAATTCGGGGTGTCTTTTCTTTAAATATTATAAAGAGGAAAACTTTGTTTGTTTGGTTGCAATAGGCTCAAAAACTGGATCGATTCTAAATATTCTTTCACCATTCGAAAGCTACATTATCCACGAGTAACATAGGCTTTTATAGGCTATATATAACATTATACTACGGGAGCTAGTTTTAGTCTAGAAATTAGATGTATTTAAATTTTTAAGAGTTAATACTCTATATTGTAACAGAAAAATAAACATCAAATCCGGTATTTCCCAACAAAACTAATATCATCATAAGAAACTAAAAAATATGATGTCATCGAAGTTTGATATATGTACAACAAGATACTATTGTGATCTACCAAGGCCAGACCGGGTTTGTCTAATTTAAATACAAACGTACGAATAAATTTGCTTCTAAGCTCAAAAAATAACCGGCCATTTTTAGTTTTTTATTTATTACGAACCTTATTATGCTTTTACATGTTATCTATATGATAATTAGAACCCACACTGTTATTTAAATTGAGTTATAAATGTATATAAATGTATTTTGCAAGGTATTTCGCACGGTATTGTGGTAAAGGTCATTAAAGTATCACAATGCTATGTTTGAATATGTCATTTAGTCGAAATATATCGTTTAATACATAGCCAAGTTGAGAATACAAAATGGCGCCAACCATATCTTTTAAAGTTAAAAAAATGCAAAATCAAAGTTATTTTATTAAAAATGTGAAATAAGATAAATTAGAATTGATGTTTTTGTAATTGCTTGTAAAATAGATGAATCAACCACATCTTTAAAAGTTAGAACAAAAATGCAAAATCAAAGTTATTTTATAAAAAATGTAAAAATAGATAAATTAGAATTGATGTTTTTGTAATCGCTTGTAAATAGATGAGTTTACAATTGAGAATATATTTTACGGTATGTAAAGTTATACATGCATTATAAACTTAATTGTTTTAAAAAACTTTTAGCTTTAGTTAGTTTCAGAAATAATTAGTAACATGTCTTCTAAATTAATTAGGTTTTGATGCTACTGGTTGTAATTTAAATAAATAAATATTCCTGGACATTTATCACAACGCCATCTAGTCCCAAACAAATCAACGCTTGTACTATGAAAACTAGATAACTGATAGACATACATATTTTTTTGTAAATACATTCCTACTATACATAAACCAACACCCCAGACATTGAAATAACAATAATCATCACATCATAATTTTCTACTCTTGCGAATCGAACCTACACCCTCCGGCGCCATTGCCATATACTACGCCAATCGAGTCGTTAAATAAAAATATCTATATTCTCCAAGTTTTAAATTAAAATAAAATTCCATAACAATGAATTTGCCGTCAGTACTTAACAGATCGCAACTGGTTTTTCA
>LQNK01003130.1:72898-118698 GCA_001586405.1 Phoebis sennae | reverse complement strand
TTAGGAGAGGCCTACGTCCAGCAGTGGACTGCTAAAGGCTGCTAATGATGATGATGATGATGCTATTACGTTTAACTCGTAATTATTATTTTCCCTAATTGATAAAATCCAATTTTGAAATTGTCATCAACTGTTTCCCATGGGGCATGAGGAGGGCATATTTTACAGCCATTAGTCTGATCGATATTTCTTTAATAGGATAAGTAGGTCATTAGGTTTTTACGTCCTTATAGATTAAAATTCCTTTAAATCTAGGACATTTGAAACACCAAAGCAAATACCGTTGAACATGCGATCTCGTTTTTAAAAACCGATCTAATATTTACTCCACTTTCCACATATCTGCATAGAAATAAAACGAGAGATATGAAATGCTCGACATACTTGTGCTTAATCGCGTGCTCAGTGTGAAGGTGATGACGTCACGTGCCACGGTATAAAAGTATGTTACGAGTGTGGGTAAATCGCCTGTTAGTCCGCAAATCTGTGGGAACTGGCTGGGCAACCAGTGTGTTCTTGACTCTTCATGAGTATTCTTTTGTGACATCTAATCTCTTGGAAAATAGGGTAGTTCTTGTATTGATGTTAAAAAAGAAGAAAATATATTTTTGTCTTTTTAACCGCCTTTTAAAAAAAGGAGGAGGTTATCGAAAGTTTGCCGAAAAATAGAACCGACTTCCTCACTCTAAAAAGTAGAAAATAACTTTTTTTTTGTTGAAATCTATGCAAAATCGGTGCCTTTATCTATTTTTAATTTATCAAGATTATCATTTTTTATGTCAAATCGTAATATTATACTTTATACTTTGTATTGATATTTTAAATAAAAGTAAATCTTAATATTCTCTGTACAGAATGTCACGCAAGTGCGTCCACGTGCGCAACACATTTTTATACAAATAATGAATCCGATGCCTATAGTGTCGACCTGTGGACGCTTAACCTAAATCGCCCAGTTACTGGATTCTGCTCTCCATATTTAATTTCTATGAACTGTGAACTGTGTGAACTGATAGCCGCAATAATATTATAACTTATAAGTGCCACGGTTCATGGACCCTTGACTCCTTGCTTAGAGTATAAACTCTTGTATTTAATCTCTTATACGCTTTCTAATGTCTGGGCTTATAATAATTTAAGAGTGATTTATTATCATCGTTGAACTGTCTTTGTTTTATATACATATGTCGTTATGAGTGGAATAAATCGGATGTTAGTACGCTAATTTTGGATCTATCTAGTAAAATTATGTTCTTTGCATTTATTTTGTAACCGACTGTATCTTCATTAAGAATAATTTCAGTGCGACGGATGATTGACAGCGAGTAGTATTTTTTAATATTTTAAAATCGCCTCGGGCGTTCGGGCGATTTGCCTGCTTGACCGCAAAACTATGGGCACTGGTTAACCATTATGGTCTTTTAATTTAATCTGGAAAAACCTATTCTACATGAAATAAAATACCTACCTAAATTTTTAAATTATTATTTATAAAATGAGACCGTTAATTATACTTTGCATAGTTATAATTATTCTACTTATTAGGTGTGGTTGAAGCGTTGAAGATAATATTACAAGAAAAGCTTATTAATCCGTTCTCATAATTGTTCAACATAACTCTAAACGATAATATTTTGTAATATCATTGAGTACAGATACATTAATTGAGTAATGCTCAGTGAGATATAGATAGACTAATACATACTAATTAATACAGTGCCATCACATGAGATGAATAATATGCTTTGCTCATGGCTCATTAATTTCATACAGCGTATGACACAAGGCAACTAGGGATTACCAAGTTTGTGATGTATAAGATAAACAAATGGGTCTTAGGGTGAACGATAACATGCTACGCGCACATCTCGCTAGTCAGTCGCATCGAGACCGTGGCTACGTGCGCTACGTCCGCTACGTTACGCCGCATCGGCTACGCGATCCTCGGCTACGACTCGACTAAACAAAAACGCACTTACGTAACAGTGTAAACAATGTGTTTATAGTTATATGAGATTTTAGTGCTGATTAGATAGATACATATTAATTGTAAATATGCTAAAAATGAATACCACAAGTATAAGTGTAGTTTTAAGAATGGTGATTTTCCTTTTCACGGCACAAGGTAAAAGTTTTTCGTACTTTCGCTCCGTAAATATAAATTGATTGGCGCTTATATTTTTTTCGCAATAGAAACAAAAATAGCCCCGGTTGAGGCATAAAGTATTCAGTGCATATTGCAGAAACGCCAGCAGAGACTGCACGGCTCGATGTTTGCATGAGAATTCTATTTCAAATCCAATTCATATAATGCCATTTTAATTATTTTGTTTCATTCATTTTCCTATTTATATTGTATGCAATAAAACCTTTGCGTACTTTCATCCCAAGTTATGATGGTTAAGGAAAACAAAATAAGTGTGTTTATAAATGTTTTTTATGAGTATGGTGTTTTCGCTAAATTTTATTATTTAAATACCTTTGTATGTTTTCGATTCATCAACGTAAACGATTCGCGGAAAATAATGAAAGTAATGTCTTTTGTTCCAGCCAATATTTATTTCGTTTATGAGTCCTCCATTAACTTGTGACCCAAATGTTTTTAAATATTTTTATGATCAAATAAGTATTTGCACGACAAAGTGTAGTTTTATGTAAGTGCAAACATATCTATATCGAAGTTCGAAGGTGACTCGTTAAAGCGATTAGAGTGAGGTGACAGAAATGTTTTCATATCTCTATTGCTCGCGGCCTACAAATAATAACAATGTTATTGTTATTTAATATTCCTATTATTTTGGAGAATTATTCATTTCTGCGTATAAAGATGGTAAAGATAGATAGTAATGATTAACATTAAATAACTGTTGCAAAAATATTTACAATTAATCAGTAATGAGGGGAGGACAAGTTCCAAAATATTTAATTTTTTAATTTATTCATGTAAGCATAATCATGAAAATCAATAATTTCCTTAACCATACTCATTTATGGAAACTTAATTTGTGTGTTTTACTAAGGCACATGTGACTCTTGGTGTTACCGGTGTGAGTACAAAATACATTGTACAGAAATCAAAATATACAAAGCTCGCTCGAGCAACGTACACATGTAGACTTTTCATCGACACAAAATCCCGAGCTACATCGGAACAGTTCGAACGAGAGTATCGTCTGTTTGAAAACACGCGTCGGTCAACTTTTTATGCAAAACTTAAAAATATTTTAGTTAATTTTGTTTTCTTTCCGTTCTGAAAGAAATAAATAGTATTTAGTTATATCAAATTTATTAAATACGAGTGTCTTACCATGATAGTTTTTTGTGCATAAACCAAAGTTAGCAACCCTAGTGCGACCGCCGACTGTAGGTAGGAAATGTGAAGTACACGAGATTGATTTTTTTACCTTTCCATTTTGTTGTTTGTGGGTGACGGCGATCACTTAATATCAAGTGCACTTGCACCCTCCGATAAGTCTGCAATAAAAGAACCATTTCACACTCCACTTTTCTAACACTGGAAAAGAATAGCTTTTGAAGCTTAGGCAGTTGATAGAAAAAATATTGCAGTTGGATGCCATTTATGGTGTGTAATTTGAAAAATCCTTTACCTGTTAATAATAATCCACAGTGATTTTGTGTTGTCAAAAATAGATGTTTAAATTGAAATTAAGATTTATTTTTTCCTTCATCATTATTATTTATATAAATACAAAAATAAGGTCTTTAAAATAAAGTACACAGGGTTAGGAGACTAAACTGAATAAACTTAGTGCATAAACATCATAAATAATATACATATATAAAAGTTTGTTAGGGGGTTTAATTAACATAGAAATATAATACAAACATCGATCGAAAAAAGGAACTATCAATGCGATTCAAATATTTGATGTAATCAAGATTACCTGAGTACGATTATCCGTCTGTTTGGAGATGTCCTTTGAGGAACGCGTTTATTTACATGGTAAAATCGTCTTTGAGATGTTTGAAATGCAGAATTTATAGGTAGGGTAATCTTCTAGTATTTTGTTTGTTTTTTTAATCAAAGTAGCTTGGAAAGTTTTGAACCTATATTTGTCAAAGACGACGAATCAAAAATTTGCATTAAGTATCGTTAAATTATTTTGTAAAAGGCTTCTTTATATTATTTTTATTGCATGAAACAAATATTTGCTGCATAAATAGTGGAAACATATAATGATGTCAACATACCATGTTTCTGCAAAATTTATATGAATAAATGAATTTCTACAATATAACTAGCTTTTGACCCACGACTTCGCTCGCGTGGAGTACAGATTTCTGTATTTTGTAGACGCGCACAACAAAAGTTTAAGAAATTGCTGTCGCAGCACCGTTGAGATATTATATGTCTAAAGTTTTTTATAATTTTCTATGAAAAAGGGTTGACCAAAATCTCACACTGCGCGCACCTCTACAAAATACAAAAATTTATAGTGCGGAAAGCTGTGGAAGATTTTTGGGAATTTATTGAGTGGTTTTTAAACTATTCCTTATATTTTTTTGATTATAAAAAAGCGTATCCGCAAATCAACCCCAATCTCACCCTGTCGCGGTATGACATATTTACGACTTTGGTAGCGTATATCAGTAGCCTATAAGTTGCACCTAAATGGATTTATGAGCATATAAAATTTTATCAAAATCTGCTCAGTAGTGATTGACGAACATACAAACAGATCAATAGACAAACACAAAAAAAACTCTACCAATACTAACCATGCTTTTGGTGTTACCATGAATGTCATAGAACATACATATTGCATACCAATTACTCTTTTTGAAAAATATTTAATGTACAGAAAATGTTCGGTTAAGTTTTATGATATCTATAGAAGATAAAGATAAACAAAAATTAGTATGTTTTTTATATAGTCCAATAAACTGGATAAGGTCAGACCGAGTACATTAAAGGAACTATTGTAGGGATCATAAAATGAATGAAGTACACTAAAATATACTGGCAATAACTTAAACCAACTTGACAGGACGCAATAAAAGAGGCGTTAGTCGAGATAAATCTGGGTACTTTAGGAAAAATACTCCTTTCTTCCATTATTATATACTAGCTGTACTGCGTAACTCCGCTCTAGTAGGACAGTTGTATAGCCCATAGCCCTCTCCGGTTAAAGTTCACAAAAATATATTTTCAAATCGGCCCATTACTTAATGAGTTTAAGGCGTTCAAACAAACGAACTCTTCAGTATCATATTATAAGTATAATATATTAATAAAATTATTTATTTTATTTAGCTCTACTACTCGTAAGTACAATAGCATAGGTCATTTAATATGTATTGAATGATTATAAGCATTGTGCATTAATTGATTATAACCACACTACGTCATACAGACCATAATTCATTTTAACATTTTACAAAATTATAGTCATAAAAATATGAACGTGTTTTGGCCTGTCAAAAACGTGTTTTATATTCGCTATCAATGTCAAAAGCTTTGTTGCAATATATTTCTTAAAATAAAATAAAGCTGAATAGAAAATTACACCTTTTCTCGGCTATAGTCGCTTGAGCGTTGTTGGATTAACGTCAGGAACTGGCTGAATGCCCCAGAAAGGGACTCAAATCCCCAGACTTAGTGCAAAAGGAAGCGTGAGGGCCACTTCAATGGAGCAATACAACCAGTGTTGTCCTTGGATGTTTGAATGAATCCGTCACAATCTCTTGGCTTATCTTTTACTAGCTGCATTGCGTGACTTCGCTTCCAGAGCATCATTTTATAGCTTACAACTTTTTTCGATCAAGTCTATAACAATAGGCTTTGCTTTCGTATATTGAATAGCCTGTGAAGATGTAGCTTTCTAGTGATAAAAAATTGCCAACAACCGACCGAGACTGTTCTTGTGTGAAAACATTAGAAGCATATATACGAAAACGTACTTGTTTCCTTTTTATAATATTATTATTTAGTTTAGGAGTTGAAGTTAAAAAATAAAACGATGCCTTATTTTTTGATAAAAAATACTTAAGATGATAGGTGACATATATTTTTACTAGGTTGGTATTATATATTTTTACTAGGTTGAAAATAAATATTTGCAAGTCGACTCCCAAAATAAAAATTGAATGAACGTGTCATAGAAAATAGCTATAATATAGTTTATTGTGCTCAAAAAAGCTAACCGATGCGAAATCTAAAACAATGATGCAGTATAAAATTTCACTTTTCGGTACAATTCACGTGCAAAATAAAAAAATAGAAGTTTGACTACACTCAAACTCAAACATTTGTTAATCCAATCACTTTAAAACGTCACATACGTGTTTTTATTTACTACTATTTGATCCGCGCGGCTTCGCTCCCGTAGCATAATGATATAAATATAACCTATGTTACTCAAGGATAATGTAGCTTTCGAATGTTGAAAGAATTTTTAAAATCGGTCCAGTAGTTTTTGAGCCTATTCATTATAATAAACAAACGAACAAAGTTTATCTCTTTATTATATTAGCGTAGACATGCTTTTATCGGCCTATATACCGTGAAAAAAACAAATATAAACAATTGTAATTGCTGTTTAAAGGAATCGTATTATTGTTGGTTAAAGTGCAATGATTTTACCCTTTACTAAAAGAGCTTATAATTTAAGTAATATTTTATAGAATTGATACTATTTTTTACACTATTTCCACTTTTATTTATAGACTTTATTAAATTTACAACCGGTTTCGAACAATCATCGTCAGGTAGTCTATAAATAAAAGTGGAAATAGTGTAAGAAATAGTATCAATTCTATAAAATATTATAAAATGCATTTCCATCAAGAAGTGACAATACAGTCTATCGAGTATGTTATAATTTAAGGTTGAAATGGTAAATTGACAAGTGTTATTGATGAGGAGTATCAAAAGATTTTAGTTGGATAAGTGTTAATTTATATTTACTTTTAGTTTCATCGTATTGCATAATAGTACAATAATGTCCAATGATTTTGTATTTATTTAGTTATAACTACATTTCGTTACGTTAGAGTTATTGAAAATTGTACATGACATTGCAACCAGACAAGTTGCGGCCGACATTTGAACGATATAATATTCTCCACAAAATGGATAGGTCTTTCAATTTAATAAAAAAAATCGATGATATGATGATATAACATTTTGTTTTATTTAAATTTAAAGATGGGAAAGGCTTAATGAAAGATATATAAATTATGATTCATTTTAACTGAAACAAAATTATAGGATCAACAAGAATATTCCTTTATCTTAAATTTGAAATGTAAAGCAAACTATGAAATGTATTAAATCCACTTGTTGGACGATGTTATCATTGAGAGTAAGACGTTTCCATTCAATGAATTGATGGATAACTAACGAATCGATTCCTCGGACGGACAACGGATGAATTTAGAACTAAATGTGAAATGGCCCTTTCTGTAGTTTAAATTCTTATATTGCGAGGATTACGGTAAATATACAACCATATTCTAAACTTTTCACCAATAGACAGTTTTTATATATTTTGCCGTTTTTGATGAGTTTTCAACTAAAATTTTGATATGAATACCAATGATAGATACCAACTAATTAATATATTCAGAAAGCGTTCTCTGCTTAAAGTAATTTAAAAAAGATCCGCTCTTAAACTATTTTAAAATCCAATTTATTTTACGATCAATAGAAACTTCAGGAACCAGTTAATTCACAGCGCAGGGAACATTACCCATATAACTTGCTATAAATTCTACCCTTATTTAACAGCCCATTGCTTAACGTTTTATTAAAATACTACCATCTTATGAAGCCATAAAAAAATAATGGAGTTATTATAATAAAATGGGTAATTTGGCATCTGTACCCCAACTGGTATCCCCAAATGAGCGACAAATTTCTACCCCAAGAGAACGTCTTCGTCGTTAGATATAATTTGTACAATTTAATTTTTGTTAACAAATTGTACATTAATTTTTCATATAATAGTTTTATTGTTAGTCTTTCTTACGTGTCCATCACTAAGGGCCATTTTCAATAATGAATTAACGATTATGGATAGATTGTTATGTCAGAATGTCAGATTATATGACAAGAGATAGACAAAAGTCAAAGCAAATATATCCGTCGTTAGGATATTGAAATCAAAGTACAAATATATAAATTTGTCTGACTTTAGTAAGCAAAACAAGGGATAGATAGAAAATTGAAAACGGCCGTAACTTTGATGTATGACCTGGGTGCACCATTTTTACACCGTAAAAATCCTTCCAAAATTTGCGGTTGCATAAGTTGGCTATTGTTTTATGTAGTGTAAAAGAGCTCAGGTTCATTTCAGAAAAATCTTATCTCAAGCCTTTAGCACCTAACGAGTGGTCTTGACCGGATAAGATGGGAAATTACCCTCTCTTGTACTAGCAACTATGCACTAGTTTAAAAATGAGAAAATGATTTGAGTATAGTGTGAACAGTTTATTCTTACATATTATTAGAATACTTACCCTTCGAACTTCATATCGCCATTTTGAACGCAAGTTATTGGACAGATAAGTTGGGAAATTAAATTGTGCTTTTAAGTATTATCTGTTACTTTCATTGTTATCTTCCCTGTCAATATTTCTAGATCACATTGATCCAAATCAGTCCAGCTATTCTCGAGTTTAAGCGAGACAAATAAACAGCAATAGATTTTTATATATAAACGATTGGTGTACGTTCATTCCAGGCTTCATACTCATGATTGTAATAACTATACAAAATTAATCAAAAATTAAATTTAAAATACTAGATATATTTAGAAACGTTATATAAAGAAATCTTTCTATGAATCACGTTTCATATTTTATTTGTTTATACGCTTTTTTCTTAAATGGATAAGTGAGTTTCCATCCTTCCCACATTTTTCTAGATACATATAATATCGTCGTCTTTCAAACTGGATTATGTTACCCTTAAGGCTAAATATTTGTGAAAAGATTGTACTGCTTATTTGGTTTTGCTTCAGGATTAGGCATAAGCCTTCATTTGACGTATTTCTATCTAATTTATATTTTAGTTACGAAAATGTCCCAATATTTATCAAATAATTAATTTAAAGGCATAAGTATTACAACTGAGGTCAAGTTCTTCATAATTTATGATAATCTATTAAAAGTTAGTTATTGTCTATATGGACTACAAATTAAACCTAGAAAACTTATTTGATTGATTTATTTACATTTAAACAAAGTCAACATTTCGACGAATATGGGACATAATATCGGTTGATGTTAATATTTTATAAATACCTCTCCAAAAGGTATTTTAATATTTATGTTATAGTTCAGAACTACGATAAATATTAATAGTTCCGCTGTCAGTTACAATAGATCCGTTTACGGTATATTTCGCGTCTGAAACTTGGAAAAGACTGGTTTAAATTATGTTTTAGTTGGTTCGATTTAGTTGTATTTAAAAGAAGTAGATACTAATCGAAACTTCTAACAACAACTAAAAGTTGGTTATTTAATTGAGAAAATTAATACTACGTAAATAATAGAATATAGAATCTCAATAGTTTTGGTATATTTTATGATAAAAAAGCAAAGTGTGCGAGTAAAGTCTCAGGAGAAGGGAAGAAGGAAAATATTGATTGATGATAGAATAAAGACTAGATATAATTTTAAAACGTAATATAAAACGTAGTTAGGTTTATGGGTGGTAATTTCTAAAGCTCCATCCGGCGATTAAATGAATAGATTCTCTCGGACACTTAACGCAACGCAACCTAGACCCAAATTCAACAAACACTTGTAGTATGGGAACAAGATACCTGATAATTTACATTCTTTATTTGTAAATACATCCGTATTATAGACAAATTAGTACCCAGTTAGTAGAAAATTACAATGTTGATCACATTATAATTTTATAAAACCAGTATACATACCGGTAAAATAGATACTGTTATACACTAATAGAGGAGCTATATAAAATTATGTCGAATGTAATAGAAATGTACTAGAATTCTATACTGGAGAGATAGATACAACCAATTATACAGATAGTTAGTTAACAACAAATCACAGCTAGTAACCTCACTTCTATAATAGTCATAACGACTATTTTAGTAAAGTGAGGGTAGATGGGACGTGAAGTCAATAAGACGTTCGAGCATACGCGCCTACTCTTTTATACGGCTTTAACATCTTCACTGCGGTAAGAAAAATCATAAACATTCATCTGGTGCGGCGGTGGGTCGAAATACGCCCCCAAAGATATTTCCGCCAGTGCGTGGTAGGTCTTTATCGACCCACCAACACTAGGTAAGATTAAAATGGTATTACTTCGAAAACATGATGTATTATTTTTTTGTACTGTGGGAATGACCTTGAGCCCAACTCCTTTAAATTCGATTCACCTTGGGATCTGCCCAACAGGTAATGAGAAATGAACGAGGAAAGTGACGGGCCGACATCAACCCGAACCGTACTAGAAAGAATTTTTATTAACAATGGGATAGACAGAAATAAGAGGATATCGAAAATAAAACAAAATTATCGTAAAAAAATCTTATATCCTTGATTTAAGGTCTTATTTAAAAATATATATTATTAAAATATACAAAAGTTAATTATTATTTTGTAAAATCTCAATGCAAAAGCACAGAGCTCATACACTTTAAAATAGTAATTGAGCTCTGTGCTCGGGCATTAAGGTCGATAATGATTTTGGATGTTAAAGAGTAAGAAAATAAGGTTTAAGTGTGTGTAAATCGAGTCACTTTTGCGATGTATTTTTGTTTTAATTGTTCCTATATGTTTTAATCTAGGTAGTTAGTAATATGTGCAGGGTAAATTATTCCATTTTACATTTTTTTTTATCGTGCGCATGCAACACTAACTGGCGGGGTTCGTGCTCTGCGCGGCATCGGGTCGCCAAGTGCTCGTTGGGACAGGGGGCCGAAATAGACTTTTACTATCACTACTGCACTGAGCGCATGAATTTACCATTCAGTGGCGTGGCGTGGTGGTGGTGGTCGAAATCGGCCCCCCATAATGTTTTAACGGAGAATCCTACTACTATTATAAAGGTGAAAGTTTGTAAGTATGGATATATGGATGTTTGTTACTCTTTCACGCAAAAACTACTGAACCGATTATGATGAAACTTGGTACACATATAGATAAGGGTTCAGAATAACATATAGGCTACTTTTATCCCGGAGTTGTCATTTAATCAGAAGTTACGCGGGTGAAACCGCGGGGTACAGCTAGTAACTACATTTAACAACAATTTATTTTCTTTCTTTCATAATGAATGTCCACTGCCCCAATCGGGTCGAGAAAATTAACATTACAATACGCACGAGCGTATATTTTTTAACCGACTTAAGCCGAGGAGATTATCAAATTATGATCATTGCCTATTGTTTTAAGTGATTGGACCTTTTCCTTTTGCTCATTCCAAATTCCTTAGCAGAATATGTTTTCAAAGTAAGTGCCATCAATTAATGTATAGAGTTTGGCAACTAAGCTGATAGATACTCCAATATAGGATTAATATCGTCAATGTATCTCAAGTAGTAGGGGTCACAATCCATTGAAGGTATAAGCGCATAACACAACATTCTATCTATGACCTATTCATGAAACGAGGCTTATATCCAATCAAGAGCCGAATTAATCGCACATCATGCGATTTAATGTTAAATTAAACCATATTTAACATTGAATGATATCAAGCCAACGAAATATCAGTTTAAGCGTGCAGCCGATATTTCATTATAGGGCTATTAATCGTTGCATAAAATTTGAGGCGATGCAACACAGTTTTCGACTATTGCATGTCATATATTTACGTGTCATTTTAACTTTGAAAATATGAATGAATTTTGAATTAATCGTAGCGTTTATATTCCACTAATGTTAATAATGTGAGACAGTTGTGATTTATTGATATCATTTAGAGATCGAATCCATACTAATAATATTAAGCTGAAGAGTTTGTTTCTTCTTTCGAAATCTTTTTAGATAGACCAATTGAGGACGGCTATATGCTATATAGCATTTTAATAATGAACGACTAATTCTTGATAATTGTTATCCGAAATGTTTTTAGAACGGGTGATTTTTAAAGCGTATTTAATAATTATTAAGCTTTATTACTGTAGGCTGGGTGAGAGCAGGTCACCAGTAAGTAATATGAGTTAAATTAATTAAATGATGAATGTATAGGGTGTAGATAATTCGCACGTAGTGATTTTTAATATTAACCGCACTAATTGGACGAGGTCAGAAGTTGCTATTTTAAGAATAAAATTATCTTTAATGATGTCGTGACGTCTTAAAGTTTAAATGATTATTTGGTTGACATATTTTAAATAACGTATAACCTTAAAACACTTTTTAGTAATATTCAAGGAAAGTTTTTTTTTTTTTAATTTAAATAGTTTTAGGTTCGTCTATATCCAGATAGTTTAATTTTGGTGAAGGTTTATTAAAGCTCAGCCTGTCACAGGGCTCTAAAACGGAGACAGGGCGACACTTTTACTAAATTGGTACAGCCAATCTAATAATAAATCATGAGAATTACCAGTCAGCTTTTGATTAAATATTCGAAGATACATAAGGTTTTATAAATAAAATACAGAACTCAGAATATATGTCATGTTATTTTATTTAGACGTATTATCCCTCTTTACGTATTTCGCTCGATATTGGATTTTGAACAATCTTTATTTATTCTGCATTGAAATGTTGACAGGTGTAACTATCGAGTTTCTACTGCCTGTAGAATCAACATTCCGAACCTATGGTAGTTTAATAATTGATAATTCATAAATAAATGCATGTATTATAATTTGATTTGAATGATAACAGAAATACAGAATAAATAAAAGTCTGATAAAAACTATAAAGCTCATTCTTAAGTTGCTAAAGGTAAAGTATAAAATTAACATATTTAAAATACTTATTACACGTAGTTATATCGCTTCTAAGAAAATTCTAATATAAATTTAGGGACATCTGTGAATGCATTTTTTCCTATCGACAGTTTTAGGATTTTTTTCTTATATGATACCACATTACAAAATTCCACCCTGTATATGTGTATGACATTTTTCTATCTTTGACAATTTATTTCACACGACAAATCAAAACGAGAAACGCGCTTTGTTAACGTATTATATCAACTTGGTTTATTTGCTTAATAGAGTTATGTCATTGCTCATATTGCTTAATATGAGTTAATCGAATTTTATAATTGCACAAAATAAGTTGGAGTAACGGAGAAATTGTTTCATTTCCTTAATTGATTTCGATATACAATTTATCGTTAAAGGGATAAGTTAGTCAACTTAGTTAATAATAAAGACCTCCGATTGGGCCATGGCCATATATTCCGAGGGTTAGGACTATTTTTCGGGGAGGTGTTTGAAGCAGTAAATTTTTTTGATGTCTCTCCTATTATACCCCGACATGTTACTGCAAACCTAGCTGGTGAGTAGCGGGGCTAAATCTTAATAAACACCGATTTTTTTTAAATAAATAAACAATTTTTAATATGTTGTAGTTTAATGTTTAAAGAATAGAAAAAAAAACAAATGACTTTTACATTGCCAGGCGCGTTAGAAATATTTTCATAAACATAAATAAGTATATAACAATATATTTTAGGCAACTTGTAATTTTAATAGTGTATTAGTTATGTGGGTGTTAAGTCAAGCTCACGATTTGTCTCGTATATTTTTACGTATATTGTCTACAACTTATATTATATTGATAAGTTACTGAACCTATTACAGGGGTATATTAAGACATATTTGGTTTGTTGGTAAAAATAGCTAGGCTTTTACATCCCTTACTCTAACCAATATTTATGTAGGGTCAAGTAGGTAAACAATCTTCGGACACGTCGAGAATAAGTAAATTTCAGTACTCTACCAAATGGAGACATCTTTTTTCAAATCATCTCCACTATGGATAAAGATAAGAACTATGGAAGAAGATATAGTCCTCTTGTTAGAATGTTAACCATTTTTTGTCGATTACTTAGGCCAATGAAATTCACCGGTCGATTAATGTGTGCGGGTTATTCGCATGCAGGATAACGACCTATGAAACTAGTCTGTCGTTAACTCGGTTGATAGAAAGTTTACGGATTTTTGGAAAGGGACTTGCCTTTCGGTATTTATTAGCGCTACGTTTGAAGCAATATAATATATGACTGCACTTGTTTTTTCAATACTGCTGCTGACACTGACTTTTTGTGTTAGATATTGATTATTAATTCTTTAAAAAAATATTACAATTTCCGAAAAGTCCTCGATGTTCCCTGTCTATAATGCCATTTACCATCGTAGAACAAGGCATTGACGGACTCACAGCGTTTACGCTGACAGCTCTCTTCTACCCTTGCACGTCCATAATATATTCTATACGTTTGCGCTTGGCATAGCCGCTGCCGAAAGAGGCGTATTATACTCAAATGAGGTGAGGCTTTGAGGCCAGCGTGGTCGGATCGGAAAAATGCGTTAGCGTTCTGCAGCGAATGCCTGGTGTTTTAGGTGCTAAGACCCCAACATAATCTCTTTACCTTTACCAAAGTAACGAGTAGAATTACACCATGTATAAATAAATAGGTGAGATTTGTTGGTTGTGGATCACTAAGGAGTTTATAATTATAACGGTATATCAAAAATATTTAAACTCTCAAAGTGGAAACAACGAATAAAAATATGCTATTGAAATTAAAAATACAAATGTTAAAAGGTAGTGCGGCGTACGTACTCTCTCATTAACTGTACTGGTTTCTATGTAATCCCTCGAGAGATTTTAATTAATATCACAATTTCCGATATTACACGTTCGGTGTAAGTGTAATATAATTTAGAATTAATAAACACTTAACATCTTTTGATATTGGTATATTGTAGAATCTCAAATAATAAAAATAGCTTCTCGTAAATTAAATTTATATTAATATGGAAACTTTACCGGTTTTATTTCTATAAAAGAATAATGGCCGGTGTTCTTTGCCTTAACATCGATATTATGACGTCTCGTTGTCATCAAATATTTTAACGAGGGATAAATAATTCTTCTACGCATTAAATTATTCAAATATAATTTAAACCTCCAGCAAGGAATTAATTGGGCCCGTGTCACTCGTTCCTCAGCATAACAATTAAAATGCATGCAATGTTGATTAAAATTAATATTTGCGATTTACAAATATATCTCTGTAACTCGTGGGTTATTTTCGTATTTATAGAATTTAATTCCCCAGTGCCATCTTTTACTCATATTAAAATTTAAAGAGCACTTCTTTTTTCATTTTAAAATAAAAAAATATAAGAGTTACATTCCTATTAGTCTGGTTTTATGACCGAGCAAAGCGTGGTCTCCAAAATCGAGATGGCCCGCCCATTGTATGTTTGTATGTATGTAAGTATGAAAAACATTGTCCGACGATAACTTGAGTATTACTTATGCGATCTTGATAAAATTTCATAAGCGAATCGTCTAGACAAAAAAAATTGTGTACAGGATGTGCGAAATCGGTGGAGGGGTTATGAAGGGGGAGATAAATAGGTGAATGATTGTCCGAGGATATTTGGAGTATGATTTGCCCGATTTCGATAAAATTTTATAGTCAAATAGCATAGATAAAGAAAAAAAAGGTAGGTAGGTCAATCTTTTGTGTCCTGCCAGGCCGAGACATGTTTTCACGTTTCCACCTGGGAACGAATCCACTAACGCGCTAATCACCTGATCAACGAGACGGTCTATTTTATTCTATCGATCTCTCTCTCTTTCTTCAGTCCACATCTAATTCCCTAGATGCATAAAATCGTCAAGTAAACGGATAGGTATTAAAATCGAATTATTATGATTAGTTGAACTATCAGTTGAGTGTTGCAACATCGTAGAATTAAGACTTGATCGCAATAAGCTATATAATATTACCTATTGGTTACTTCAAACATTGCAGTCTAAAATAGGAATATCAAAAAATATTTATATCCACACTAGTTAATCTGAATATTTATATTGATACTTAAAATATGATATCGATATTGTTATATATACGCTTTGATTAAAGCTATTTAGTTGGTTCCACTCTAAATATAACATTTTATGTTTTATGTTCAAACAATTCAGTATGTTACACAATAGAGTGCTTGGCATTTAGGACGTTAGACGTCATTTTTTTGTCTATTAGAATGCCGCTAACAAAAGGCCGATTTAAACGTTTTAGACATAAGTATCATTAGAAAGGCACATAATAACAAATGAATTATGAGACAATAACATAAGTGCTTTTTAACATTCTTTGTCGAACGTTCCATTTAATTAATTTGAGTTTTTGATCGATTATAGTAGCAATTATTAAAGTAATAATTTGTAGTCGCAGTAAAAAGTATTTAGGCGTAGTTTTTACGTTCATGTAATATAAAGAAAAGACGAAATTTAAAGTAATATATATATCAACGAATCCAGCTAAATGAGTGTGTATAATTTTAATTTGACGTTATAAAGAAAACATCAACTATGTTATAGTTATTAAAATAATAATTTGCTAATATAAAGGAATTGAGAGGTTTTACGCCAAGTTTCAGTACCTAAAATACAGACAGAATTCAAAATTGCCCTCAAATTAATTCTTTCAAGAAACCGAGGAAAATGAGTAGGTACGTATAATTTTAATTTGACATTATATAGAAAAACATAAAGCATGTTTACAATGAGTAATTAATGTCGTTCATGAGTTTTAATGACTTTGGAGCTGCGAGCTGTCATTTTGTTAAAAGTTATTCTTAAGTAAAATTCATAAGCAAATGAAGGAAATGGGATGATTTCGCTTTGAAGTAACTGATTTAGCCTCAAGTGTAAACAGAGCATGTACCTACGACCTACACGTACTTCGTCGTGGTAAAAACATTTTTAGGTTTTATATTTTGTGGAAAAATATTTACGTGTTTGAAATGATTTTATATGAAATGAACATGTATTTAAATTGTATTTTGAAGTTAGCAATAATACAAAAAATCAAGTTTTACAATTACAAATGTATTGGATTTTTAAATAGTCCTTTTAAAGAACTTTATACTGTAATTGCTCCTGTGAGCTTTCCTTATTATAAATAAATAAATAAAAAAACAAACTTGACTATTTCGAAATTAAGCGAATTCAACTTAATACAAATTTAAATAAATATAAAATTATTCTAACTTTTATTATGACTAATTCTAGTAAGTTTTAAGATTTGATCAAATTTTAAATCAATATTTTGTCTGTTTAACAATCTTTATCTTCTTTATTATTCTTTTTTAATCAAAATATGTATATTACATTTATATTATACTTTATCGGATATATAAATCAATTATTGAACTGAAATGAATAGTCGTGTGTACCTTTATAGTGTCACACTTTGTATTAAATGATCTTTAATAACTTAAAGGTACTCTGTTTTCCGATTTATCATAGTCAGATGTTCAACAAGACACAATTACATGACACTCGCTTTCTGTAGATTTATAACAACATAGGTTTACTATGAGAAGGTTTACATAATGGTACATTTTTTAAGTCTGTTTAGATAATCGCATGTAGCGTAATATGAGGTTGTTTTTTCTTTCAATCACGTTTTGCACAATCCATACCCATAAAAAGACAAAACTTTAAGTATTGCTCACGCATACATATTCAGTTCAGTAGCTGTTTATTTAAGTACAATCAAAAATCGTCCCAGTTGGACGGTATTGCGACACGGTTGGCGAGATTTCACCGATATAGCTTTTTGAACAATCGAATGTGGGAACAAAAGCTTCCTGAAAATGCTTTGTGAAGAACGCGAATTAATGCGAATTAGGTTTCAATTTGCACATGTAGTATTTACATTTGCAAAACTGAAAAATTACATTTCATATACAGGTCAATGCGCTTCACGTGGTATTCTTTGATCTTAGTATTTTTCTTATTTTTTTTATTCAAATTTCCATTTAAGATGTGCAGCAATGTTAATCTTTTATTTTAAAACTTTTTTAGTAAAGTTTTCTCCCGAGCGTTCAGCGAACAAAGAATATAATTGTACCTAATTCGCAATTATCCAAAAATTACGATCTATTTATCCACTATTGTAACCCGCTTGTGGTGCCGGGTTAGAATAGTGGATAAATAGATCGACTTGGCTATCGCATGAAAATACAGATTATCTTACAAGTTATGAAAATTAAAATTATAAAGAAGTGGATACGCGATCTAGGATTTTTTAAATCAAGAGATACCTAAATCATCCCACATCCTTTGTCGAGAAGGGGTTTGTCGAGATATAATTTACTAGCTGTAGAGCTGTGTGGTGTGATATATACTAAACAATCTACTTATGTGATAGCCGAATCGATCTATTTATTTAAAACTTAAAAGATTTTTAAGTTTTAAATATTGATATAATAATAATTTACGTAATAGCTTAAGACAGAAGATCCCTTTAGTAAAGGGACTAAATAAATTGACAGACTTGGATCTCTCTCTGGTAATATTTATTCACTAGCTATCCGCCCGCCCGCGTGGACAAAATTCTGTACTTTGTGGTTTATTTTCGATGTAGTGGTGGTATGACAATTTTTAAGATTTTGAAACGTATGTTTGTAAAAATATCTCGTCAAATATAATTCTATTTTAATTTATTGGCAAAATATTGAAATTTTGGAAATGTCTGAAAATATACTCCCAGAATGAAAAAGTTGATGTTTGCATGCAATTATCGCATATATGCTTATGGACGCAATTAATATCTTCTGCATGTTGTTTAGTCTTTGTTGTGATTAGCTGCCATGATCGTAATCTACTTTGGAGATCGAGAGAAGGCTACATTTATCATTAAAAAGTGCTGCCAAAATAACACTTAAAAAGATTCAATTTAATGTGCCTACGCGCATTGATGATGTGTTTTACCCCTCATATCTTTTGAACCCTTCTTTTTATTTGTTAACCGATTTGAAAACATATAAATAAACACTAAATACCACAAAAACCAACACTAAAACCTCTGGGAGGATTGCCGTAATTGCCGTTTCGGAGTTCTTTGCGTACAAACGCCCGACAAATAGACAGACAAACAGACAAGCAGATAAAAATTCTAAAAATCATTGTTCTGAGTTTAGAATCATAAATGAAACACGAAACACTATTTTTTTCTTGAAAATATTAAACGTACAGACAGGGCTTGTCTACGATTTTACTAAATGTATAGATTTATGTGATATTGAAAATTTTTTTTATAGTCAGTACTATAGAATAATGAATAGATAATCTAACGAGGATAATTTTATTTAAAGATATATGTATTTTTCGTGTAAGTTCGCAGTCGTATATAATAGGTAGTATTTAGTTACACGAAAATTACGAGACAATAAATTATTTGACTGGGTACTACGTGGCTCCTTGAACTTTCCGAAAAGTAATTTCAAAGGTTTCTCTTATTAAAATAGAAGCCCTAAAAAGTTCTCTGAGTAAATTACAAAATTCTCACAAAATCACGTTTTTCAGGTTCGCTTTGTCTACGCAATGTATATATGGTGATCCCAGAAGCGGTCGAAAGGGGAAAAGCAGCAGTTATAAAGTGTGTTTATGACCTCGAGAATGAGGACCTGTACCAAGTGAAGTGGTATCGAGGAGACCGCGAGTTCTGCAGATATTCCCCCAGGGACGTCCCGCCGTTGAAAGTTTTCCCCATCCCTGGGATTGAAGTCGATGTAAGTAAGAAATAAAGAGCGATGTCTCTTTTATGTGATGTCTACTATGCGTAAGATGTTTTGTAACTTTTATCAAGAATTCTTATCACTGTCTAAGTTGTAAAGTTGTCTCAAAGGTATGTTGAAGGTGTAACTTTCGTGTGTAGATTTGTTACGTTTTAAAATAAGTGTTACAAATATAAAAAGTATTTTTATTGCGTTAGTTTTAGGTAGTTAGTAGTTCTTAATAAGTTGGCTTTGCGCGACGAGGGGGCTGGGAGACAACTGAGGCGCATAGGATATACTGATAATTAAGAACAATATTTTCAATAACATCGCAGTGCCAATCAATCTTCAGCGAATATATATTTACATATTATATTGGTTGCCGTGTCGGATAGTAGAAATACCATTTATTTTGTATTGGAAATGGACCAATATCAATGTGTTAGTGTATGTTACCAATTAATACTCTCACTAAACATAAATCGAAGATAAAAGATAGCCTAATAGCTAAAAATTATGTAATTGCCATTGGCTTTTTGTTGTATTTTACAAATCTTTATTTAAATGCATTCACGATTGATGCACGTCGGAGCAACAAATGAATCGTTATTTTTTAACGCTGACAAAATTTGTTTTCATTATAAATTCGCTTTTATGGAAAATTTTAACGAAAATGCTGTATAAAAGGAAATACATTTTGAATTCTCTGATAATCCTTGTCTGAACAAAATATTTATGAAATGATGATCAAGTGTTGATTTAAAAAAATATTAACGGCATAGTTTAAATGCGATTATTGCATACTTGTACTATTAATAGCCATGTTGATATTACCAACCATTTTAGCAACGTTTTCACACACCAAACTTCAAACATTCGCTGTACATATTTATGATATGTGTGAATATACATATTCTACATAGTTTGTGTATCTCTATTTTGTTATTTTATAATATTTCATCTAATAAAAATCATATAGGTTTTGTAATCATTTACCTTTTTTCATATTGCAATCAAGAATTTTCTACCAATCTATTCTACCAGGCGCGCATAATTTATTATGTGGTGTTCGTAAGTCTAGTGGAGCGTGTGGGTTCACCAATTAAATATTACTATTTTATTAGCCAGTAAGAATATAAAAAGGGTCGATTTCGTTACCTTTTTCATTCTTTAGTGTTTTAGCATTTTTATTAGGGTAAGTGGATAATTTAGTGCATTGCATGTGTTTTGGTTGCGGAAAGGGAGATTTTCAGGTAAGCCGGGTGAAATATGAAATTATGCGAAATGTTGAGGCCGATTTTGAGGATGACGAAATGAAACTGCAATTTATAGTTGAAGTTAAAGTGAAAGTTTTATGAGTTAAAAACGTGGTCTATTAAGTTGAGTTGGTGACGACTATTTTACCTATTAAAGTTAGAGATTCTGTCTTATTTAATTGATACTAAGCGTTAATTAAGCTCACGAAAGTTAAAAAAAAATTATTTAAAAGCCACAAAATGAAATAATTTTTATTTGTTTATTAATCTATAGGTGTCTATACTAATAAAGAGGAAAACTTTGTTTTTTTCTTTGTAATGGATAGGCTCAAAAACAACTGTACCGATTGTAAAAATTCTTTTACCATTTGAAAGCTACAGTATCCACGTGTAACATAAGGTATATTTTATAGGCTATATATATAACATTATGCTACGGGAGCGACGCCGCGCGGATCCGTTATAAAAGTCAATACGATTAGATTTGTTATTGAATTATCCTGTTCCATCAGTACGGCCACGTTTAAAATACGAATAGAAATGAAAACGAAACATAAACAAGCCCTAGAACTAAATAAGTATTTATTGTTAAGATGGCTTCGACAACACAATACATCTTATTTTCCTTTTACTATATTTCTTGTATCTCCATCACAATAGGCGTATCACGTTTCGTAATGCTTTTTAAACAAATACATTAGGTAACGACGAGACATCGATCTTGTTTGATATTTGCGGTACTATCAGTGGAAAGGTTCTAGAATATTCGAGTAAACGAACACGCCGTATATATTACATATTATGGAAGAAGTTTCTTGCGCTCAATAACATTTTGTTAGTTCTGTACTCAAATTCCATTTTTAATCTGTCTGTAACATTTCTATTTTACATATTATTGTAATATATTAAAATATGTACCTAAACTTGGGAAAATACAGCTTTATAAAAGTTATCCTTTCACTTAGTCTAGCTAATAGCCTATCTGCGTACAAGATTTCATCAAACCCATTCAGTAACCCTTTATCGATACACAAACGTCAAGTCACATTTATAATGTTTTTGTTGTTGTAATTATCGGCATCGAGACGCTTTCAACATTTTTTGGTTACTCAAACTTTTGAATTGGTGTTGAGTCACCCGTGACCACGGCTGGCAATAAATTGCTCGAAACGTCGGGTTAATAATAATGTATAATAAACCACGTCTAAAATCATGTCTATACTAGGTATCAAAAATTCTAATGTTGGCTCACTCATCGATATTCAGCATTTCCAAACTGCATTGTTCGGGCAGATTGTGAATAGATGAATGCGACTTAGGTTTATTGTTTTGTTTATTTTTGAACATTCACAATTCGTTGAAACTAAACTCGTATAATGATAACTTCGTCAGGGTTACGTCAAAATTTTTGGGGTCACAAAATTGCCGCAGTACCTAATATTTGTCTCCCTGGAAACTCAGGCTTTTCTAGAATAAACAATAAAGGGAGAAATGAAATGTATGCCTACTATGTAAATTTATTATGAAATTAGATTTAATAATTAAATTGAAAGTTTGAGCCTTGTAAAGCCTCGCCTCCTAGTATCGCGGTCGTCCATACAAAATGTCTTCTATTATGGATCAGAAAAACTCCGAAAACCTGAATTCCCACACAAAATTGTTTTACTCACGATGTCAAAGACAGATACAATACAAAAGTTGTGGCACGGTTTTCACTTTGCCGTTTTCGTAAATGTAAATCGACCACACATCTACTTTTTCGGTGACTTAAAAAATATATGACAAGTCGCAATCGCTAGTTAATAGTATAGAGAGTGGGGACAACTGGAGTCTCATCCATTGACATTAGGAATTAATTGAATAAATAATAAATGAGTGTTATGTACCTTCCTGACTATATAAAGAGTCAGGCAAATATAAATATATTTAAACGAGACATAAAGAAATATCTGACAAATAAATGTTATTATTGTATTAGCGACTATTTAAACGATGACATTTGATTTTATTGTATTTTTGTGACATTGTAATGATTTTTTATTTTATTTTTTATTTTTATTCTATTATTATTTCTGCTTTTTATATTTAAAATTGTAAAGAATATAGCTGTAAAAGGTTCCTTTTGATAAATTGGACTTTATTAATATTTTAATTACAATTTGCATGCCTAAAAAGGTATAATGCGTTGGGACCAATTGTAATCTTATATTATCTTTGTACACGCAATTATGCAAATAAACGATTTGATTTGATTTGATTTGATTTAGTGTGTACAACCAAAATCCTACTATTTTATTTTTATTGGCACTACTCACTCAAAGTTGGCACCTATTCCTGCTATTGATACTGTCCAGAACTAATTACTTCTATACAACAGCTGACGATAACCAATAACTAATATAACAATGGGATGAAAATGCCGTATTTATCCAACGATAATGCGCTCTATAAATATTTATAGTACAGTATTTGGACGTTGGAAATTGGGCCTAAAAATATTCCCGAATAATACGGACAAATCGTTTAGTATCCAACTAAAGCTTTTAACATGAATGCAATACTATTGATATGGTTTTATTATTTTTTGGTATTAAGTCTTATAGACGTAGCATATTGATGTATGATGTTTTTTTTCTGGAGAGATAATTATGATTCAAGAGTCTATATATAACTACTTTTCCACGAACTAGCTTGATATTAGAATTTTAGTTTCATTACATTTACGTAGACCTTTGTATCATTTTGTCTTTCTTCATAAGACGTCGAAGTTGTGGGATTCCCGATTGTGTTACACTTTATTATAGTTTGACTTTGACTTTATAACGTATTTGGTAGCATGAATATTAATATTTGTTTGATTACAGTTTAATTTCTACAGAAACATTTATAGATTGCTTTGAATTTTACGAGAAAAATATTCCAGTAATAGTTCCAGTTTCTCACGGTGAGAAAGTTTTGAGCAATGCTAATGATACTGACTTTATGTAGGTAAATAAATAAAATGGAAGCATACGTTAACCTTCGTCACAACATTTTTTGGTACTCTGATTCGGGCACATGAAAATTGGAGAAGCGTTGAAAGCGATTTATGTGCCGAATGTGGAGTATTTACAAATTCTGTTTGTTGCCTTTCCAACATATTTTATCTCTCAGTAAGGCCGTCACTGGATATAATTTTTGTTGAAAGTAATTCGTATACAGTACTCATATTGAGCGTGTTAAATTCTGCGTTATAAATTTTTAAAGAATAGATACAAGAACAGTGTACCTATATCAATTATTATGATGAAATTACCAAATAAAAAAAATTGTTCTACTATGATTTTCGGGGAAGAAGGCAGCTTTGTTTGAGTATGCGTTGCATAAAATACCCGATGTAACGATGTACCTTATTCAAGCGGTATAAAAAACAACAAAAGTATTCGTACGCTTTAAATCAAGCGTCCCCATTAATTAGGTCTTATGTACTTAGCATGAAGCGGGTCTGAAACAGAGGTAGTCACGCGGCAGTTGGCAGACTATCAATTGCGTTCAACTAGACAAATGTACCCATACGTCACCCCACTAATTCCTTGGAAGAGAAAAGTTTGCGCCGAGCAAGAACTGAAAATAAATTCCCCGTTATGAACGTATTGAGATTTATTGCTGCAAGTTTCATGAAATGTGCTGATTATTGTTTATATTACACGCAAGTCTCTTGCATGTAAATTTGTGTTATTATGCTCTAAGCTATGAGACAGAATAGCTTTATCAAACCAACCGTGGGGCGAAATTTAGTTACTGTATTATTTGCTAGATATATAACCTTATTTGCAATTTGTATCGGAGTATATTTTAGCGCTTTAAATACGTAGAATACATTTACAATATGCCAATATCACTAGAGACATATTTGGACATTCAGAAAGGATTACAAATTAACGGTCGATAATAATTTTCGAGTAGATAATGTTATTTGCCAGCTTTCAACTTAGACTAGACTCGACAAAGCGAGAAATCAAATGCTTAAATGGATAACTGGTAGTCAAATAAAAGATTGGTGAGGTTGGCTTAATTTTTACTTCTAGCTCAACGGTAAGATAAAAATTATTGGTTAAATTATAGTATGATATTAACTGTATATTTTTAAAATAATTATAAATATTCGTTGTAGAAGAATTACACTTAAATATTACTCACATTTAAGTGGTGTAAAATAAAATAAATAATTTCAATTAAACCAATTGTTTGAAATATTGTAATGATCAAAATATATAAACCCGTGAATACGTGAAATATTAAACAGATTCAATTGAAAAATAAACAATGTTATAAATATGTTATTATTTTCTCAAATAAATGTGGATTTTCAATGTATTCAGATGTAAGGTTGTTTTAATATTATTCTCTATAAATCCGACATCAAACGAACGCACATTAAATGAAACATTTAAGTTTTTATGTGAAAAAGTAAAAGCCTTTTGAAGATATATTGGTTGATGTGATAAACCCACTTGTTTTATTTAAGTGGTATATGAAACATATTTTGGTAGGTGGTGTTAAAAGTATCAGCTATATGAATAAATCTCCTTGTTCCTTGGGTAAGCTCTGTCAAAACCTTTTTATTTTCCCTCGAGTACTTATGGCAAGTCCCTATGTTTTATTACAAGGAAAAATATGGACTATAATTTCATCCTTTAGGCAAATTCGAATAATGATTGCTGACTAGCTCCTGCTCGTGGCTAGCTAAGTGCAAAATTCGGAGTTTATAGATCAATCAAAGGTGTTCTTTGATGTCGAACGCATGGTAGTGTGTGTAATACTTTATTAAATGTACATTATTATCACTACATAGTATAAAACAAAGTCGCTTTTTCTGTCATGTGTCATGTTGTATGTCCCTATGAACGCTCAAATCTTTAAAACTACGCAACGGATTTTGATGCGGTTTTTTTTAATAGATAGAGTAACTCATGAGGAAGGTTTTTATCAGCATTGCACCCGTGCGAAGCCGGGGCGGGTCGCTAGTTGAAATATATAAGCGTTCGTACTTCTTCACATATAAACTAAAAGCGTGCCAAATTTCATAAACTTCCGTCCGCGTAATTTTCTAAAAATATGTCCAAAGTTTCATCAAGTAATCATTAATTTAACGTCATAGTTATCTCACACACAGAACGAGTGGATTAAAATTCTAAAATCCCTACGCGACAAAAGTAATAAATTAGAATTTCGCCTGAACTGAAAATAAAACCGTAACGAAACTCTGAGAACGTATCACCTGTACAGAACTACAGAGCTTAAAGCAGTCGCTTCAAATTGCACTGGTTTACGCAGAGAAAAATTATTCCATTCATCCTCATATATTATTACTCGAGATGAAACCCTACTGTTATTGTCTACCACAAAAGTGTTTCGCTTTTGTTAAGCTGACTTTGAAAGTAATTCCTCTTCCTGGCTATTCTGCACGGCCATATTAAAATTTTAAACAGTGGAAGTCCGAAGTCGTGGATTTCATGTGTAATTTTCAAAACCTGTCTACATTCTCGTTATTCATTGTACAAATTGAAGTTGAGTGGATTGGAAGTTTAATTAACAGTTCTTTCTACTAGGAAGTCAGACGCAATGTTACCTACGTTTCTATAACCGGAGGGAAGGTAGGTTTGAGTGGGAGTCGAGCGTTGCTCCGGCCCGAACTGGGCTAAGCTCACACGGGGGATTTTACGCCTATTTTCTCTTTATAAAAAGGGAGGCTTCTTATACAGCTTATACTTATGCTGGAGGACATGACGAAATCAGTCTAAGGAAAATACATTTAAAGCACGTTTTTATTATAGATATATTTTTGAATGTTTAATAATATGAATAATAATGTTTTTTTTTGTATTAAAATTTACTGGTAGAAACTAATTATGGAGTTATATTTGTATAAATACGGCAAATGTGTAGATCTAAATAAATAATAATAAAAAAATACATTTTGTAACGCACATTTTTTTGCAAATAAAGAATTATTAAAGACTAGCTTTCCGCCCGCGGATTCGCTCGCGTGGGCTACTGAATTTTTCAGAAGCGCACAACCAAAGATTAAAAAAATTACGGTCGCAGGGCCATGGCATGTCTGAAGATTTCTATGGAAGTAGGTTTGACCAAAATCTCACAGTGCACGCGCTTCTTCAAAATACAGAAAATTGTAGTCCACGCGAGCGAAGCCGCGGGCGGAGAGTTAGTTATTTTTTGAAGACTTTTTAGAATTTATTGAGTGTTTTTAACGTCTTAATCTATACGTTAAAAGTATAAAAAGGTATGTCCGCAACTCGACCAAAATCTCGCATTGTCACGTGGTATGACATTTTCACGACTTTAGATGCGTATATCACTAAAAATATTTATGTTAGCAAAAAACGCATTTAAATCTCTATTTCATTTGTAAAGACCTATCCAATGACACCTCATTTAATGATGTATTCGTGTATTTATTTTTTTAACCCTCCGTTTACATGTATGGGAAGCCATCCCTAAAAATATTTTTTTCAAATAAAATGTAGCCTATAAGTTGCACCTAATATTGAATGTGCAATTTCATCAAAATGTCAGTCTGCCCAGTGATTATTACGTGATTGACGCACATACAGATAAACATACAAACAAAAAAAATTCTATCCATGGTTTTGGTATCTATAGAACATACATATTGCATACCAATTACTCTTTTTGAAAAATATTCAATGTACAGAAATGATTCGGTTACTGTTTTATTATATGTATAGATTTGATGCTGTGGTGCAAATATTTTGGGACCACACTCGTGCAAATAGACAATAAATGAAAAATAAACATCAATTATCATTATAGATTTACAGGCAGCAATAACACGGCATAATTCGATTTCAATTACAATGAGCCGATAAATCTCTTTGATCGGAGCAAATATTTACAGAATGTGTAGAAAGTAGGTGGATAAAGAATTCCTGTGTTTACAAATGAATGTGTTCGATTGATTTTCTGCATACGGGCTACACAATACTATTCGTAGTTCAATTTGAGGTAACTATTGTTTTCACTTGCTATAAAGTATACATTTTTTTATCGCACCTGTTATTTTTTATGTCACAGCAGCAGCGGAGCATGCGGTTCACCTGATGTTATGTGACTGACTGTAGACTGAACATCTACAACACCAAAGTGTCGCTGATGTCTCGCCAGCTTGAAGGAAGGCCTCCGTGCTTACTTTCACCGTACGAAACGCAGAGTACTTCACGCCGATCTTCTGCTGCGGGAGTGTGCAACGCTCGGTTCCTACTCTAATATTGCTGAAGACGTTATGCAGCAGAATTACCCTGAGTCGCCTCTTACGGCACCCACGAGTAGAAAATGGGTGGCGATACACATATTCTAACCTGTCGCCACATGGGTAAACTGTCTGCTTTTTAATCATGCAATGAACTTTATTTTTATGAACAAAATTGCATATTATGCTCACAAAAAATCAATCGGATAAAAATAAATAAAGTTACCAAGCGTGAAAACTGATTTTGTAATTGGTATACTTTCGTTTTTACAGTTCCCTTTGAAGTAATCACCTAAAATACAGAGAAAGTAATGAACAAAATACCAAATTGAACGAAGTTTTGAACAGCTTCTGAGCACGTAGCACTAATATGAACGAGTTTATAAATGTCGCGGAGTCGATGACGTGTTTCGCTTTGTGAAAGGTCTTTTAGTGAAGTTTCAATTATTCTTTGTAAGCATGGTTTAGAGGTAAACTAGCAGCGGTCATTGGGTTCTGTAACCAAACTATATTCAGAAAGCAATGATTTTTCTTTAAAAATTGTGGCTTTATAAATGTCGTGGAATCGAAAACATGTTTCGATTTGGACATTGAACTTTGAATAATTGTTCTTTGGGCGAATGGCGAATGAATATTGCGTTTTTAGTCAATTTAATGCAAAAAATAATGACTGTTCTTTGAAATTGGGCATTTATAAATGTCATGGAGTCGTACTAGTGTTTGTTCCGCTAGGTTTATGAAAGGTCTTTTAGCAAATATAAAAATTTCAATTGTTCTTTGAAAGCATGGTCGGTGCGGCAAAGAATTTTCGATGTGGTGTGGTATGCCAAACTTTATTAAAATAAACTGTACCCTTTATTTTGTGAATATTAATTACAACATCGAACCACTTTCAAAGCAGTTTAATAACTACAATTGGACTCTAATTTTCAGTAATTAAAATGGTAATTAAACCATTTATATATACAAATTTCAATTCAAATGATAGACTATTCTCGTAATCGATCGTGGATATCCCATAATTATAAATTTAAATCAACATAGTTAAAAAAATAAATAAATGAAAATGGGGAAAAATTTAACCCTAGAAAATGGAAAGGAAATTGAAAGCACAAAAAAGAATATAAGGTGTAAGTCTTTATAACAACAGTTACAAGTATTGTTATTGAAGAACGTTGAAAATTCAATAAAATAGATTGGAACTCTCGGGGTAAGAACAATAGCAGTTGTTTCACCTACTGGTTTCGCTTAGCACATTTCTAAAAAATAAAACACTGGAATCAACAATGATTGTGAACTCTATTCGTATTTTATATTCTTTGTGTTTTCGTACTTCTGTATTTTATCTATGTTATTTTCGGAACAAGTATTGAAATTATTCAAGTGTAAATTTCTACAAGCGAGTTTTTCGTTTTTGGAACAAAAATCATTTCCTCCCAGTGACTATTTCTGTTTTGTGTCATAATACAATAAACACGTTACCATAAATAGGTTGGCATTTAAAGGCTCTGTCTGCGATACTTTAGATTTTGTCATTGTGTTCTTTGTCTGTCGATTCAAACTGCGAAGGAAGACGTTGTTACTCCTTATTTGAATGGTAGCTGATTCAATCGGGATTGTTGATCTAGATGGGATTGTAAAACGAACAGCGAGGATTTAGTAATTGTGATAATCTTATTAGCAATTTCCATAGAATTCTGGAAATTGCATAGAGAATGTATTGAAGTGACAAGTGAACGCATTTTACATTAAAAACCGATATATTACTAACTCGGTATATAGAGAGCAAATTAATAATAATAATCAATTATCGTCAAATGTTCAAATATAACTGGAAACACGAATCATTTATTTGACATTAGTATCAAGTTGAACCAATACATTAGTTCTGACAAATGCAAACCTAATTCTTTTAATTATACCTATTTTAGATAATGCTTCGTATATTTTAAAATTGGAAAAACTCAACAAGACTGTACTAAAATATTTTTATGTTGTCTGTGGCTTTTTCGGGATTTCTAATTTTGAAATTTGGCGCGGAACTACATCTAGACTAAGTCGGTCGGCTTGCTAGACGCCAACAGAACAGTATTATGTGCCAAAATTCACGTTTGCGGGCTTAAGAGGTCGGCTGCTATGGTATGTACGAGTATTTTAATGATCATGGAAATGTTAAACGAATTAAAGAAAACAAATGTTGCAATAGTTTTCCAAGGATACTTTTGGAATTACGGGGTTTACTCTGTACCAATAATTGTTTGATCGTGAAATTCGATCTTTATCTTAATTTCAGATTATCTGATTTAAATTATACCAAATTTGGGAATTATAACGATCCAATCCAATATTCACATTTACGGAATGGGTAGAATAGGATTTATTTTATTTTCGCTTTCTCCATTACAAACTTTAATTATACCACATCTCACATTCTGCCACGCGTGTATTATGCGGAAAATGAGTCCGAATTCCGTTTCACATAATAATATACAAATGACCTCTGTTGGTCCAATTCACAGTAATATGAAAAATATGAGATCTGTGAGAACAAAATTCGAAATATATTTTTTTTATTTACGTCAGTGGTTGTTAGAATTATAGTTTTGTAAAAAAATGTGTCAAAAATTTAGTGGTGATGCTAAATTCAATCACATAGGAATATATTTTATTACTGACAGTTTCGGGGACCACGGTCGTAATCCGTTTTATAAACTATTTTGTAAATTCTGACGTATGCCATACAAAAAAAGAGATTCGTATTTCGTTACTAGTGCCCTTAGTCTAGACTTAGCCGATGTTTTGTGTAGTGTCTCTCATAGTTAGCCTGAAGGAATTCCATTATTTAACAGGGGCATTCGCTTTAGAAATTTTGTCGTCAGAGTTGACAGAGACTAGAGCGTCTTTGTAATCGATTGGTACAATAGCCAGCGTTAAACAATATGATTGCTTGAAAAATGTGAAAGGAATTCTTGAATATTAAGCTGAATTATGACCCTTTTCAATAAATTCAGTACACTGCACACTTTATATTATATTTACATATATATACATATATGCCTACTATTTATCTGTTTTCTATAGTGTGTTTTTCTAGACTATCTTCTTATTTTATATACTATGTTTAAGAAAATAGTATATACTTTTTGTTTTCATGTTCATAGCGAGACGAGAGTGACGCCGAGAAGTTGACAATAAAGTCAGCGACGCGGACTGCCCATGGGCGGTACACGTGTGAAGTCTCCGCCGACGCGCCCTCTTTCCTCACGGCGCAAGTGCACGGAGCTATGCATGTTGTTGGTAAGAAACTTTACACATTTCATTATAATAATAAGCTCGTTTGGCCCCAGACGTAGACTTTTTATTTGAACCGACGCTGTTATTTTCATTTTTTCCCCATAATAGCAATAAAAATGCTTTATGGTACACCGTTGAACAGCTGTTATAAAACACTATCATAAACATAAAATGAGAGAAAAGCAATCTTCTTTAGGCAACACAGAACAAATAAGATATGTTACTACTAAGCATAAGCATAGATACTAATTTAAATATTCTGTTAAAAAATATACACGGCAATCGTTGTCAACAATCAACAGATTTTCAATAGCCTGTGGTCTGCCTATAGAGAGTACTGTGGGCATATTTAAATCAATACAATGCGTAGTTAAAACACGAAATGGGTGAAACGAGGCAAGCCATCAATAAATTTGGCGAGAATTTAAGGATCATTGCGCGATTTTGTAGCTTTCTTGCTTCAAAGAATAGTTTGTGTTGGTTCTATTAATGCAGGACTTACTGAAAATAAATTAACTGAATTTGTTGCCAATCATATAGGTAGTGTACAATAAGAAATGAAGCAGCTTACGAAAGCAAGACTGGCATTCTAGAAATCGGTCGAAAGTAATTTAATATTAAATTGAAAACCTTTATAACTTGTGGCTCGCCCGGAGCTGGACCTCGCGTTGTAATGTTTATATTAATCGAGACCTTACATTTGATGTTACACCAAAGCCCCTGTACACATCGGCAGACGCAATAAATTGTAATTTTCTATTGTCTGGGTGTTAATTGTTCTATAGTATTTACAAAAAAAAAGTATTTTTAAGTATGTATATCAGTCATCTATTTGCTTAGTTTGGGACTAGATGGCGTTGTGTGAAATGTCCAGGAATATTTATTTATTTATATTTATTAAAATTCGATTGTCGCCTATCTGCGCTTAAATTGAACTAGCTATGCCTCGCGGTTTCACTCGTGTATATTTCCCGATCTCGTGGGATTTTTAGGGAAAATTTAATTGATAATTGACGAGATATAATCTTATGTATTTCGTCGTCTACCGTTAAAAAAAAAAACAAGATTTAATTTTCTATTTCTCGACCAATAAAATAGGTAAAATTTATTTATGGCTTTTTAAGGCCCGTATTCACAGACGCCACTCAGATCAACATTCAACTAAGATTTGATTTGATTACCGATTAGTACTTAGGACGATACCTTATCCCAAAATGAAACTTAAGCTTTGTTTCGCAGAAACTTTTCTTGAGTAAGGATATGATCGATGATCATTGAAACGATGATACATATTACACGTCACGCCATTTCACGGCGCATCGTCAAATGTTTTAATAAATTTACTGAATTTTAAATAGATATAAATATTTTAGACCATAAAAAGTATGGGACAACTAAATATTCAAATGCTATTCAAGACACCTATTCATTACATTTATGCAATCAACGATTTAATCTATATTTAGTGACAATCTCAACTCAAATGACGTTTTGGAATATATTTTAGAGGGTAGATTTGATAATCTACGATTGTTGGAGATACGATTGTCAGATTGAGTATTAATTAACGTTTTGGAATCAAATCTTGTGTCAATTCTCGAATTACAACCTGAATGATAGCTTGAGATACAACTATGGATACGGGCCTTAAAACCTTATCGAGTAATCAAGATCACGAAAGGCTTACACAAGTAAGCCTATAAATTAAGATTGATTGTCGGTGGCTAGGCCCAAAAATAGATCCATATGGGATTGATCTAAGCACTTAGCTACTGAATGAGCTCGCACGGGAAATCATACGTGGGAAGTAAACATCGAGGTCGAATGCCCCTACGAAATGCCCTTTTTTTTGATGACTCTGACTGTCCTATGTCAAATACGAGCTGATCTTTGTGGCTTTGCTCCTGTAGCATAATGTTACATATATTACTCGTGGATAATGAAGCTTTTGAATGGTGAAAGAGTTTTTAAAATCGGTCCGGTAGTTTTGAGCCTAAAACAAAACAAATAAAGTTTCCTCTTTATTATATTAGTGTAGATATTTCATACTAGCCACGTGCCACGGTTTCATCCACGTATCTAACTTCCGATTTCTTCCGGGAATTCCGAGATAGGAAGTAGCCTATATGTTTTTTGGATTCTAAACTTTAAGAATACCGAGTTTCATCACAATCGGTTCAGAAGTTTTTACGTGAAAAAGTAACAAACATACATACATACATAAATACATCTTTATAAACTTTCGGATTTATATTAGTAGGATTTAGTATAATCAAGCTAAAGTGACTCAAATATTGATTTTTCCATAAAAGTAGTTTTAAATCTTTACTTTTAAGTGTTCTAAGGTTATGTCAGTTTCCGTTCTATCATGAATCTTATAAATTAATAAATAATTTTGCATACAGATGATGACTGAATTCATCATAACCTTTTATGTACCTTGTGCCAAATTATATAATTGCGGCCCTAGACGGGACTTTCGTTTAAAATTCTATATTCTGTCTATAATTTGTGGTTCTGATCTACTTCCAAGGTATGCATACTGTGCCTGGGCATGGCTGGACACCTCTATTTAAGGCACTGCGTAATTATGTTCTATCCTACATCCTGATCTCTACTAACACTATAAGTTACTGCAAGTAAATGTTTGGATCTGTGTGTCAATCATGCTACTACTACACTACACAACAGATTTTGTTGTAATTTCGTGTTTCGTCAGGTAGCTTGTGAACTGGATTAGGTGAATAATTATTATTGAATGCGACAACCCTTACTTAACGCGAACGAAAGCGCGGGCAAAAGCTCGTTTAAAATAACTAAACACCAAAATGTTGGATCAATTTTACTAAGCAGTAATATTGCCTATGTACAGGGATATATTTCCACTATCCGAACATAGGTTAATCACAGGGATTAATAGAGTTCACGTGTAATCCGACTTTTGTGCTCACACCCACATATCTACATACGCATGTGTGTGTGACACACATACACCTCGGTGATAGCACATGTATTATACACCAATGATATTAAATAACTATAGATATGTGGAATAAAAATACTTTTTAAAGGACTTTAAGCGCGGTTTATTATATGTTATTTTGAATTAGATATGGCCGGGCGGTTGTATGTTTGTATGTATGTATGTTTGTATGTTTGTGTGTAAGTATGGAAAAATTTGTCCGATGATAACTTAAGTATCGTTTAGCGAATCTTATTAAAAATTTATAGGCGAATAGTTTAGACCAAAGAAAATGTCGAGTTCGAAGAAGAGCGTAATCCGTGCGGGGGTAACCAAGATAGGGAGGGGAGGGGAGGTGTAAAGGGTGATTTTTATTTGAATATAGCCGAGTGTGGTATCGAGCACTTTACAGCGAGCGTGGTCACTGTTATAGATATTGTTACTAGCACGCTTATTTTATGCTTTCAAATTGGGCTACTACAGCACCAAATTTACTTGGTTACGTAACTATTGTTTATAAAACTTATACTATATAATACCTTCGAGTGTTTTTAGGAAGGCGCGAACAGTTTTAAAACAAAAATATAAAAGGGAAAATATCATACCATAGGTAAGCACTCGAAAATACAGTTTTTAAATATTTTTGCTATATGAACGATTTCATAGATTAGTACTGGTAGATATGGATTTATAGGCATTAAAATGATTAATTGTGCTTATTCGTACCACTCACCTTTTTCTTCTTTTATGTCATATTCCTTTCATTCGTTAAAATAAATATAATATTTTTCTCTGTCATAACAAATAATATTTAAGATGATTTTTTATAATTTTGTTATGATTATTTTCAATTTCATGTTTAGTTTTTACCGTCGTTTTGATTTTATGAATCATACAGGTATAAGTTAACATAGGTTAAATGTATAAAGTTATATTGTTTCTTCTACTTGTTTTATTCTTCGTGAAATCTGAATAGATTGTCAAAGGACGACATTGTAATTGGTGGTCGCATTTCAATATATCATTGATCATACAGCGCGAGCGTGTCGCTGCAACGCCGATGTTAATTTCACATATTATACGTTTTCACGCGTTCATTTTACGAAGAAATGTTATCCATCCATAATGTCCCAGGGCTTCTCTACCGTGGGAATATCGGGATGATATATAGCCTATAGCCTTCCTCGATAAATGGGCTATCTAACACTAAAAGAATTTTTCAAATCGGACCAGTAGTTTCTGAGATTAGCGCGTTCAAACAAACAAACAAACAAACAAACTCTTCAGCTTTATAATATTAGTATAGATATTATTGTATTTACCTGCATATATAACTACATTATGCCTGATATAAATAAATCACTATATTAAAAATATCATAAACGAATTTATAAATATTTTTATAAAATATCATTTTTCGTCGTTTTGATACATTCAAAGAACGTACCATAGTTTTAAATTCTATTTTTTCAATTTGGGCGAGTCGTTTAGTCTTTTCTATACAACGAGCGGAACCGAACATGTACATGGCAAATCAACATAACTATCGCGAACAATTGTAAATTTTATGGCTTTGAAGTTCTATTGTTTTTATGTATTTATTGATTCAATGTTTGTTTCTATTTATAAAAAATAATACGAAGTTTAAATTGGAAGTTTCAAATGGTATGGATATCATATTAAGGATTAAAATAAAGTTTATTGTAGTTAAAAGTGTTATTTCTTTAAGATTCTATGAAAGAGTGCATATTATAGAGTTAATATTATTTTTTAGATTTTTTTTAAATAAGAATGTAAAGTATCAGGATGCTTTTTCATCAGTCAGATATTTTTAATTGCAATAGTTCATTATTTAAACGTATCAATGAACGCGTCTCACAGATCGCACGCAGGTGATAAGGGACGAAATTGAAAGGTGGTAAGTAAGGGTTAACGTCAGTGAGCAAAGTCAATGAACTTTTTCAAGGATGATCCTATGATAGTAATTTTTAATATTTAGATTGTTTGAGAAATTATTTGTTCTCAATTGACAAGTAATTTTAAACTTTTATATTTTTATTTAACACTAGCTTTCCGCCCGCTTTTCGCTCGCGTGCTCTCGTAAAAACCATGCTTGAACGTCAACGAACATTTAAAAGAAAGAATTGTCCAAATTGGTCCAGTCGTTGTTGAGTTATGCGCTTACCAACACATTTTGCGATTCATTTTTATATAATAAGATTATTTTTTACCCTTAATATTAACTAATAGCAATAATTAGATTCCTTTCCGGAGAAAATTCTTGATCTCTAATAGGTTGTAAAAATAAAAAGAAAATCCTGTACGTACAATATAACACATATTACATACATTTATAGTCTTGAGAATGACCGGCTCGACCTCAACCAGGTAAGTACCACTTGACCAGTGGCCTGTCCTGAAATAAGAACATAACGTTTCGTCTACGGAGAGATAGTTCTAGAATAAAACTAGAAAAAAATGATATCTTGGCTTATAATTGACCCGAACATAATTCGTCAGAGTCATTGGCTCGTGAAAGCAAGCGACTTGGTACGCCTCTCTGCCAGAATTCCATTAAAATTAAAATATTCGAAATATTTTGCCTCTGCATATCATATCGTATTTCGTCGATCATGTTCTGAATAACGCCATGTGACTTCAATATGACCTTTTTTTTATTTTACTGCCCAAATGCGAATCCGATCGGAAAGTACCGAAAATCGGAATCAGATTCATAGAAATTTCCACGGTCTTTGTTCCAAAACGAATCAGATTTGTGAATCAGTACCTAAATGTCACATTTTAAACTCTGCTTTTAAATCAGACAAATATAAATGAGTTTCTGTAGGTATATTGCGCTAACCTAAATAGTAGGGAATCAATCTAATAATACCTGTCTACAAGGTTATTTAAGGAAAATATTAGCGGTGAAATTGTATTAATCAATCGTCCTCGAAAGAATTAGAATTTCTATTGAATTTTCTACTCGTAATTCTTTGTCGAAATATTTTCTACTCTGAATAAGTTGTTGGTTATTGGACTCGAGTGAAGAGATATGCAAAACCAAAGAATTACATTTTATTCATGCTGTTGGTAAACTTGGAACGATGAATAAATGCAGAGCTATTTTCTTGGCTATGCTGGAGCCAGGAGGCATACTTTTATAATTGCAACGATTTCGTACATTGTAGTTAAAGATTTCAAAGAATGCATATTATTTTATTATTTTGTAGAGTAAAATTAAAACAAATAATGCTCTTTTATTTCAAAAGCTTTACAATTTGTTTAAATTTCACAAGAATGCTTTATCGTAAGCAATTACAGATTATAAGCTTTCAAGTTTAAGTTGTTAACGTTTCGTTCCCGTGATAATAGCCTATACTATAGGGTCCTTATTATAAGCGTTTCTTTTCACGGAACCCAACAGATATTTGAAATGTAACTTCGATCAGAGAATATACGTGGAATAAGAGCCATTTCTACTGTTTATTTAAGTACGAGTATAACAGTGGTGTCGTGACCTTTTGTGAGAAGCTGCACTCGCGTCAAAAGCCACATTTTTCTCATTCAAAGTTTCGATTAGTTTTGGCAAAGCATACATATGGCTGCGATGTCAGCGCTTTTCCGATTTTGGCACGTGGTTCTTTGGTGCTCGGGCCTTTTGAATACCTTTTAAAACGACTTCACCATAGCTCGGTAAGCAGCAGTAATGCGAGTAAAATGGAATTTTGGGAATGGTGGCTACGCTTGTAATTAGGCCTCTAGGTGATTTCGTAACAGACATTTTTTAGCTGCGGTTATTTCAGAGAAAAGTGGCGCTTCATAGGCTTGTGTGATAATTTTTTATTAATGTTTAAACAAAAACAATATTTGAAAAACTAAAAATATACTTGTAGCAACACGATGTATGCACCATCTGGTTGATGGATTTATGGTAGCAGTTTTAAAATAGTCCACATTTTTATGTTGTAAACTGTGTTACGAGGTTTTCAGCTTCAACGTACACGGGACACCTGATTTGTTTATTCACGATAAAAAATTTACCGCGATTTACAAATAAGGTAAAAAGTATGTCCGTAAAACAATCTCGAAAGAAAAATCTCTCGTAAAACTTCCCGTACTTAAAGAAACGGAACTAACCTACGTTATTCATAGTTATATATCTCGTTCTCTCTAATAATATAACTTATGTAGTTTCACGTTTATGTTAAAACTTCCAAGCACGTTTTGTCCCATGGGTGAGAAATTAATATTATCCTTCGTGAATTTTCGGACTTTGCAGATTTAGTTTTAAAATTAACACGGACATGGTTCGGACTTATTCCTTACTTATATATTTAAGTGCTTTTGCATTAGTACGTTTTAAAATTCTTACTATTTCTTGTTTAAACTTCATTCTCAGTAGTTCTGTCGTGGTTAAGTAATAAGTATAATTCTTTTTTGCTACAAGAAGTTTCTAGAAAAATCATATTTATAATATTTAGTTTTTACGTTTATATCGTTTTTTTATCAATTGACATTAACTGATATGACATAATATTGTAAAGACTTTGTCATTCAATGAAGATGCAGTTTTCTAATAGACAAAGGGATTTCAAAAAAATCGGTTCAGTATTTTTTGCGTGACAACATTACAAACGTGCATACAAAAACACACAGGTTTCCTATTAATAATATTAATATAAGATAACTCTGAATCCCAAAACCTTGCCAATGCGTTATAAATACAGTTTTTACGACTGCATTCAGCCGCTTACATACGAAGAGATAAATTTACATATTGTCTTTAACGTGGAACAGTTAGAAATTCTAATAGTTAGGTGGTTGAAGTTTCAATTAATGCCTTCAACTTCTACAATGGGATGCATTCGAAATTAAAGGTTGGTCTTTTGACTACGTACGGTTAAACTGTGGTGAACGCTTTTTTGGTGAATTTGATAAATGCATATTTAAGAAATAAAAAAGGATCTTGAGATCGTATCATTTAGGTTTCGTTTGTAGAATATACATCGAAGCCAATTTCATGATAATCTTTATATTATATTTAAATCTCTATTTTTCTTGGCCCTTTAGTTTCATACGCAAACATTATTTAATTTAATTTGTTAGGAAAAATACTTATAATAAATTAAATTTTTCAACATATATGAGTATACATATTTAGAAATTTACTTTTCAATTTAATATTCATTTAGTATTCATGGAAAGACAAAGAAGTGGAAAGTATACAAAATTATTATTTGTTACATACTTGATAATAATTAATGCATTTTGAAAAATATAGAATTAAACTCTTTTTCACCACCTCCACATTTATTAACTTACTTTATTTAAGTTACAACCGGTTTGGAACAATTTATACCTGATGATGATTTTCTATAATGTATATAATTAAATGTGGCCGACTCCTGTCCTAGACTGCTTTTATGGTACGAAAGGGGTCGCAGGCCTTTTTGTTAGACTTAGAGGAGGAAAGGAAATAAGTAAAGGATTTATGGAACAAAAGGAATATACTTATCATTAGAAACAAGAGGGAGACAACATAAGCAGCTGTGAACATAAAAACCACTGAGGTTTTTAGTTATGATCATATACAATAATTATATTAAATAACAAGGTTTTGTGTGTATTTCTGGAAGTTAGTAATTTACACAAATATAATATATTCTTGATTTTTGCTATTAACTACAATTTGGATAAATACTTAAGTTTATATTTTATAATCATTTTGGTAATAATATTCTATATTGTAATATTATCAAACCCATTCATAATATCTGGCAGTAAGTTCAGTACGAGATTAATGATATAGATTTTTGAGATCGATCTCTCAGACGAAATCCTCCTTTACGATTCATAAGAATAAACTTAGTCCTTCACTTTTTATTCCTCAAGCCTTTCCTACAAGCCGTTATTTTTCACGAGATGGAGTTTTAAGGCAATATATCCGTATGTTAACAACGTGTCCAATGTGATTGATTGGAGGGTCTGTGTTTGTTTTACCGGCCAAACGTTTTTAATCAATAAAAAGGTGCGACGATCACTCGTTTTTGTACTTTCATAGCAATTTTGGATTAATCGTTACAAGTGGATTGACTTTTACTGATATTGTATCCATTATCTTCATCCTATATCCACGCTGTTTGAATGACTCGTCGCGTCGGCTCAGTCGATTTTTGTAAGTGAAAGAAATATATCATTCTTGCAGGGAATACAAGGTTGATCACCGCCTTTTTTCTACAGAAAAGTTGATCATAAAAATTTATGTAAATATCCGCTCCGTCGTCCAATACTTATCATATGATGAATTACCTCAAGTCATGGAACTTCTCTGCTTCACTCATGAGTTCGTGAATTATGTAAATGTATTATGTATTTAAAATCACGTTATATTTAAATCTATAATATCATAGATTCCATTTTTATTATTGTTAACTCTTCTTGTCTTGCTTTCTTTCATCTTAATTTAGTCTCTTTTCATGGACGAAGCTATAAGACCGCCTTTTGACTGTTCTCTGTCTGTAAGTTTTCTTATTTTTTTATATGTAACAGCGGGCAAGCGGAGCATGCGGTTCGCCTGATGTTAAGTGACAGACCGCGGCCCATGAACATTTACAACACCAAAGTGTCGCAGATGACTTGCCGGATTGAAGGAAGGGGAGGGAATAGGGAGAGGATTATTGATGGAAAATTGGGAGAGGAATACAACAGGATGGGAGAGAAAATGATATGGTAATTTTCTGTTGTAATATAATTAGGGTATTGCTTATAAGTAGGGTATAACAACCGAAAAAGTGTATTCATTTCATCACAGTGAAGGCTCATATGTCTTTCCGTAATAAATACCATACATTTGGTTATAAAAGAACTTTTATTTTTATAGTACGACACATGTCAAAGGATATTGATTACGACCAAACCGACGTGTTTTATATCACATGGAAATTCTACAAGGGTCATACGTGTTTTTAGCTGTAACATTTAAAATCCCTGTTTTATAATATTTCTTGCACTGGGGTGTACAGGTCATATTTAGGTCATAATATTAGCAGTGTTGTAAACTTAGTTTGTATAATTTGCTCGAATTTACTTGTTTTAATATTATTTCCAGCGAAATTCGTAACTTTGGTTACATTGAGATCATTAAAGAGAACTTTATTGCGTCCAGTATCAGAAATAAAGTTTAAAGTGTCTCTTGTTACCTTTTGACGAAAATTTCAAGCAGTCAATATTCATTACGTATAATTAAATGCTTGTTTTGTTTTTTTTTATTCGATCGTATGTTTTATATAGAACATTTTTGTTTATAGGGCGATTTTCGTAACATTTCTTTTCAATATACAAATATGGATCTTATGATATGAGTGGTTTCTAGTTTTGGCCAAAAAATAGAATCAGCGTCCTCTTATTCAAAACTACAATGAAGCTTTTATTTTAACCGACTTTAAAAAAAAGGAGGAGGTTTTCAATTCGATAGTATTTTTTTATTTTTGAAATCTTCTTTGTTTCGTCTAAACATTTTTAAACATAAGTATTATGATGATGTTTACTATGTTTTAGTTACAGTGACTAAACCTTTCTTTATTTTTTACTTTTATTATTTGTGTTTGCCGTAGTCATCAAATATTTGTACCCTAACTATTCAAAGTTTTTATACACCACACTACTACTGCATGAAAGTTATTTTTATGACTAAGCCTGTCCGTGACCACGCTTTAGTCTTCATTTCAGTTCAAATCTATTTTTTACAGGTTATTTTTTTGAAACACATCGACAAAAATTATAATCGTATTATTTTGTTGAATTAAGAAGTTATGTATTTATTCTTCCATGTTTATTATTATTATAATATTGTTATATATTATTAATGTATATTATATTGTTCGTTTTTGTTTTTAAAATGAAAATTTACAACGGTTTTCTTTGTTAGATTCACTCTTCTTTTATGTCTTTACCAGAAATCGAACTACTCAACACTATTACAATTATATTTACAAAAAACTCTCAACCTTATTAATCTAGTCACCAAACTATTACCAGGGGATTAAATTTTATTCATATAGGCAATATGGCCTTCCTAATCGAATTGGGTCATGCTTACCAATCTTAAAAGAGTCTAGCCCGTTGCGTAGGAGATGTCATAATGCTCATCAGAGTCTGATGTTTGACTGGGTTATCAGAGTATTAACTCTGATAACCCAGTCAAATGCCAGACCATGACCATCGATGAGAGATCACGAGTAGGTCTCTCTTTCCCAGGCACGGGGGTGCACCAACACCTCCAAAATGGAGAATGGATGCGCCAATTCAAAAGCAAATAAATCTCGACTGTTATAAATGGCACATCTTTCACCCAAATTATATTCACCAGTTTTAACTTTCATTATAGCCAGAGCGGTGTATCAAAGGAAACCTTCATTTAATTTATTAAAGCACTAAAGTGCAATACAAACGGGACCTGTATAATTTATTCAGAATCACATATATTCTGAAAATATGTTCATACGTGTTTTCAAAATGAAAGTCTGTTCTGTTAAAATCATAAATGTTACTTTAATTTATTCAATAATTCACAATTTGTATATTATTCTAACGAAAAATGATAAAGGTTATTTGTTTTGGCACATGAATTATAATAAACTGTGCCCTGCGGTTTCACCTGCGCATATTTCTCGTTCCCGTTGGTCTTCCGAGAAAAAAGGTACTATGTCCATTCTCAGGTTTCAATCAATCTCTGTATAAAATTTAATCCAAATCGGTTCAGTGGATTAGACGTGAAATTAATTGGTTCTTATCAATGGACAATTCTGCTTTATCTCCGTTACCAAATGAGTAATATAATGTTTTCAGCTACATTTAATGATTTATTTTCTACCATGGGCGGGTCGCTCCTTTTCATTATAACATGATAGAAGCTTTTATCCCAAATATGTATACTTGTTTTAATAAAGCAGGCACAAAAATGCGTAGGACCCTTATTTCAAAGAAAGGTTATAACTTATTACGCGACGGAATCCTTCATATCATCAGTTTATGTGCGTGTAAACTTCAGAACTCAGCAAAAGTATGACTCGGGTCTTTTTGTATCATAACAATTTCATCGTCTCAGTAAATTCTTACAGAAATAATAAAGTTATTCAATATTCTACTATTGATACCGCTCTGTAATTTGTATTACGACGTACAATAACGTGCCTAGTGAAATTCTTTTATCAAAATTTGGACAAATAAAGAATAACATACATTGAAGCACGTCCAGGGTTGTCCTTAGGCAAGTGTCAAACTCATTCCCACAAAGCCAGCAGTGTATGCGTAAGATTTGAGCTATAAATAGAAGTCATTCAGCGAAGTTTCCCACGGAAAGGGTAGGATGAATATTGCTTCCGTACATTTTCTGCTAGACTCGCGTCCTATTTTCAAGCTTTCAACTAATAAAAGTTTATTTACCGTAACAGCGCTAGTGGCTGAGCGAGAAACAGGACAGGTACATTACAGATATGAAAACTATATTGTTGGCAATGCATTTGGATCGCTTTTATTGGCTCTTGATCACGTATCTGCTCTATGCTGTATAAATGTTGTGGATGTGCTGCTTTGAGTGTTATTTTATGATTGTTTAATATCGAAGTAAAATTTATCAAGTTGTGCTGGTTATTATGGCTTTTATCTACGCATGTTAGGAAAGACCTTACCTTCTAGGGAGAGAGAACTTGTCTCATTGTTAGGGTTTTGGGTTTTTGATTATATGGCATAGCACGCAATTGAGCATATGGTTCCCCTGCTGGTTCTCTTGAAGCCGTCAATACGAAATTGAAATTCATGAACAAGTGTTCATGAGTATTGACGGCTTAAAGAAAGAAGAGGAAATGTAGGGAAGGCATTATTACAGTATAGATTTTTCTTATCCATAAAATTATGAAGCAAAGCCACGCAGAACAGCTCGTTATAAATCATGAGGATTAAAACTGTAAAAATGAACTATATTTAAATACATTCAATGGCAACGAAATATGAAACTTATGAGTAACTAATTTTAAAATAATGGCGGATTTTACCTGTCTGCCGTATCTTAATTGACACCGTAATGGCTTTCGGATTTTACTCATAAGCTATTGATACGGAATGCATTTCTTTGTAAACTTGTAATGGATACCCTGAAATGCATTTATTGATATACATGTGAAAGTTAAATTAATCGTTGACGTAAATTGCTCGGCGGGTGGACACATATTTATTATATGTTGTAGAAATATTTTTCTAAGGTAGAAAAACTTCTACGTCGAGCTTAATATAAACACAAAAATGTAATATTAGCTATTCGACAATATAACCTACATCATCTTATTTAATGTTTTGAATTTTAACAGCCATTTGATTAAAGGTGTGGAGTGCACACCCAACAACTGGCAATAATAATTTTACTTGCTTTAGACGAAAAACTCCAAAAAAGATGGTCTTCACCAAAAGGTAGAACAAAAGTTCTATCGCGCAAAGTATTCCATATTAATTATCTATTTACTCGTTGAAGTTGTACGACATAAATATATTTAAGTTTAATTCAATTGTCAATAAAGTTTTATATAAACTAACGGTTTTATCCTTGCAGCTGGGGTTGGATCGCCATTACAAAAGAGTTCATTACACAAATCCGCTACGAAAACAATATGTATACGATAATTGCAAATTCCGAACTCAAATATTGATATAAAAATATTGCTTTTGATATGTAACTGTTTGTTGATTTATTGTATTCACTTTAAATATAAACTGAATTTTTATATTAATAAATTATATTAGTATTATTTATTCAAAATTCAAGAGGATCCAAACAGAATTTTACTAATATTATAAATGGGAAAGTTTGTAAGGATATATGTGTGTATGTTACTCTTTCACGCAAAATCTCCTTAACCAATTATAAAGAAACTTGGTATACATATAGATAGGGTGTCAGAAAAACCTATAGGCTACTTTTATTCCCATAGTTGCTCCGGGAACTGAAACACTAGTTTGTATGTTCGTTGTTTGATGTTTTTTCAATCGCGCAAAAACGATTGAACGTATCCTAATAAATTTTTAATCAAAGTTAATACATAGTTAGCTACTTAATTTTTGACTTTTAATTAGATATTCTTTCTTACTAAAAGCGACCAGGGTCACGTAGAAAAACAATTTTATACAGCAATTAGAATTTGTTAAGGGTTTAAATTATCCCAGGCGTCCGTCTCTAGTCTATACATATAATAAAATCGTAGACTAGCCGTGTCTGTACATTTAATATTTTCAAGAAAAAAAAAGAGTTTCGTGTT